>CM026556.1:10984743-11232604 GCA_015143295.1 Tetracentron sinense | reverse complement strand
ATACAAGCTCTAACTCCATTTGAATTCCGTATTCTCCATAATAAAGGCATCAAGAGCGTAGTGATGCAGCCAGACAAGGGGTGAAGCGCCGTATATAAGATATTCTAACGAAAATCTTCCAGTTACTTCATTTTAGGAGCGTCATAGTTGAAAGGGCTTGAGTCTTTACTGGATACATCTATTCGTGTTGTTGAGTAACAAAGCCTAGAATGTCCAGCAGTACTCAAAAGCAATTTAAACGGGATTATCTTTAACTAGTTTGATGAAATCTTTCGAAAACTTTACTTGAGATCAGAAATATGATTTTCATGCTTCTAAGACTTGATTACAATATCATCAACATAATCCTCCACAAGCTTATGAAACATGTCATGAAAGATGGCTGTCATTGCTCTATGATAAGTGGCTCCTGCATTTTTTAATCCAAATGGCATTACAGTATAATATAAATTACCGATGGGAGTTCTGAAAGCTGTTTTTTCTGCATCTTCTGAAGCCATCTTAAGCTTTCAGGAATGAGAAGAAATCGTGGCCAGCTGTTAACCTCGTGGTCTCTTTGACAGTGTTAAGCTTTCAGGAGACGTTAAAGAGACCTCAGCATCCTTTGGTAAAGCAATTCCAAAAGGTTGCTCCAAAGTATTTTCTCCTTCAATGGCCAATTCATCATAAAATATCGCATTAGCATCATGAATTTTAGAGCGATCAAAAGGCGAAGAAGTAGCTGGTATGCGAATACTTCGGCCTTTATATACACCTTTTACACATTGATGAAAAGTGGAAGGTACAAGCTAGAATTCGTGAAGCCAAGGACGACCAAGTAATACATGATAATTCACATTAACATCAATGACATGCATTCTAATTAAAGCATCAATAGGACCAACTTGTAAATTGACTGAGATAAAGCCCACCGTATTTTGGCATTTCCCACCAAAACCAGATATTTCAATAGGCTGCTTCACAATCTTGGAGAGGTTTAGACCTATTACCTTGGCTGTTGATAATGGTAAAAGATTTAAAGAAGAACCTGGATCCACCAAGGCTCTTTTGGCTTCGAAATTATTAATCCTGGCAGTGATATATAGAGGCATGTTATGAGCTGTTGAGGAAATAGTCATGTCATCAATAGTGAAAATAATATCCTGGACAGCTTCTCGAATTGGCTTTCTTGTTGTAGCATATGCAAGCAAACAATGCTCAAAAGATTCTTCTGCTATGGCAATTAAGGCAGCTGTAGCAGCTATCCTCGATGCTGCCAAAAATTTTAATTGATCAAAAAGCTTTTGAATTTTGGTGATCGAGATAAAACTTCTATTTCAGAAGAAGTATTGGAGATAACAGTCTTCTGATCACTCTCTTCTTTCAATATTTCCAACGAATTATGACTGTCGATCGCAACTATATTCTTATAATTGTGACTTGGTAAAGGATTCTTGTGTACTGATTTTTCTGGGTCAGTGGATATTTTCAAATGCCCCGCAGTAATTTTTTCATGAAAAATCTGTCGTAAAGTGAAACAATCTTTAGTTGCATGACGTACCATCTTATGATATAAACAATATTTCTCATCTTCTTTTTCACTCTCCGAGGGCGGGGGTGTAGCGGTGGAGGAGGATATAGGACACCATCACTTATCCTTTTTCCAGAATATGAGTCCCTTCTGCCATACTGCAAGGGAAAGGCGGTGGAATATCTTCTGGATTAAATTTAAACCTCCTTTCTGACCGAGGTGGATATTGCCTTGATGCCGATCGTATCCACGAGCTTCCACAGTTATTGTTGAACTTCTTCTATCACGCCGATTAGGTTTATCATCATAACTAAACTGAAGAGCTCTGGAAGGATTGGTACATGAGATCGCAGTATTAAGGTGTCTAGCTACATCATATAACTTTGCAAATGTACCGATAGCTACCACCTTCAAGTAAGCTCTATATTCCTTCATATTACCATCCACACACAATTGGACAAGTCTTTCTTCAGTAGCCGACTCATGACAATCTAGAACTAGATGTCGAAAGCAGCGTACATATTCTGTTAAGTCTTCAGTACTCTTCTGCCTTTCCTTGGAAAGAAGGTAATTCCAAGAAAAATTTCTTCCAAAAGGAAAAAGAATTTCTTCGGAAAAGGGGACGGAAAACTTTTCCAGAATTGGAATTCTTAAGGCCGATTTAATTGGGTACCTAAAGGAAAAAAAGCTTGTCCGTTAAACTTTTGAAAGATTTTGAAGGGCAAATTTCCTTAAGGATACCTCCCAAAGTTCCAAAAAAGGGCATTAAAGGCTCTACAATTTCCCCATTCTTTTTGAAAAGAGAAAAATTTAAGGAACAAATAACCTTTAAGGATACTTCTGGGGTTCACGATGATCAGGATTAGGAGACGGAGTAAAATCCCTCCCATGAACACCACGTAAAGGAGTTCTATTCACCGAAGAACCTCTTTTAGCATTTCAGACTGGTGAAGGAGTCCACTCTGAATGATCTGATCTTTCAGCTCGTGTTTTCCTGAAGGTTTCCTCCATATGCTTCTCAGAAGCTAAGATCTGAGCAGCCACTCTATCATGCATCTCTTGGATCTGAGTTTGCAATTGAGTTTGCATTTGAATCTACATTTGCACCTGAGAAGCTTGGAGCTGAGCTATAATCGGTCCAAGAATAGCATTCAGATTTGATCCTTCGGGTCTAGAGGAGCATTCTTCACGAACATCTTCTGGAGCAGCAAAACTTGAAGGATTTCCTCAATTACTCACCATCGTCTTTCAGGATGGATGCAATTCTTTGACCCCAGCAGAGTCGCCAATTGTTGAAATCGAGGATTTGAATTATTGGTGTAGATCACTGGATATCAATCTGTAACTATAGATCTACCAATTAGGAGTAGCAAATCTATCATCAGCAACCTCTTTTGATCATCTCTGGGTTATCCCGCAAGCCTGAAGTAGTTTTACTACATCACACTTCTCCAGGTTTCTTAAAAGAGTAAGTAGAAGAGAAAAAGATGAAGAAAAGATGAACGTCATTGAAGGGAGAGAAGAAGGGACAGTGAAGTATGATAATGAGTGGACAGCTTTCCTTCTTCAGAACATTGAAAATATAGAAATATCTAAGTAATACGAATAGTATTTTCTAAGTTTAAAATCAAAATCTCCTTTTCCAAAATCTTATAATCCCCTTTTACTTCTCACTGGGTCTCTCCTATTTATAGAAGAAATTATTTTTATTTATTTAATAATAAAAATATTCTTTGATGAGATGTCTAACTGACTCTGACGTATGCCAACTGTTTTCTGTTAAAAAGAGTCAATCCGTTAGAACTTTTGAAAGAATCTGTTAAATGGAGCCTTTCTGTTACAAAATAGACGGAATCTGTTAAGTTGAGCTATTTTGTCAATTACTAACTCATATTCCGTTAATAACAGTTACATACATTAAAGAAAACTTATTTTATAATCACCACGTGTTCTTTTAGAAGGGAGCTGCCAGCTCATCATACTACCATAACCCAACTTTCAGTTATGGCTTAATCTTTAAACTGTTATGACCCAAACAAGCTTTTGGAAGCATACTTCAAAAGTTAAAGAGTAACTACTTTCAGAAAAGAAATCAGAAAGGAGTTTAACTATTTTAACAGATTCCCTCCTAGCCCTCCAGACCACATCTTATAATCCTTCCCCTAGATACAATATATAGATATTATATAACTCATCGTACACCAAAGGCGGGTCATAAGCCTTTGAGATACCTTGTCTAGAGAAATCATAAGTGTTGGACGAAGGCACTATTCTCAGGGTGGATGCGATATCCACAGTTAGGCCTCAATCATCTAGTATGAGAGAATGGGACTATGGAGGCCTTGATTCCCTCCAAAAGCCCACAGGGAAGTGGGGCAAGATACATCCTAACATCCCTCTTGACTGTTAGTCCAGGAAGTAATCAATACTTTGCTGGAATAGGAGATGGGGGGAACACACACGCCCATTCCCACGAGGAAGGCAATCTGTGCCTTTACCCCTTGACAAGGCAATAGGGTACATGGTGATATGATTCCACCAAATCCCTATAAAGATGAGGTTGAACTGGCAACCGCTTTCTCGTCTCAACGGAGTCTGACTCCTTCGAGCTTTCGATTCGCATAAGCCCGCAACACCATTGATTCAAGACTTGTCTTGAAGAATAGAATATCGTAACAATGTTAGAAAGTATTTAGTAATCAAGTCCTACTAAAATCTTACCAAGGACTACTTTGGTCCTGACGGATTAGACCGCCTTTAAGCTTTCCATCTGATTCTTGAAAGCTTATCTGTTGATCAAAATCTGCTTCTTCGATTATATCATCAGTAAAATACTCGAACTACTTCAAGCCAGGAAGGCGTAGTGAGTTGATCAGCATGCTCGGAGTTCGGATCTAATTCTCAAACATGGCATACTTCAAAGTATCTGAAAGCTTATCACTCTCAAAAGCATTAAACTGTAAAACAGTATAAATGAGCATCTGATACGCTAGGCGTTAAATCTATCTTTAAGCATAACATATTTTAAGGTATTTGAACCTTCGAATCCTTTAGGCTTTTATCAAAATCAAAAGCTTTTCTGAATATTTGTAAAATACTACTCATCCTGAAAAAGGCGTTAGCAATCAATTCTTAAAGGCTTATCATGCCTTTAACAACATTAAATCATAAAAGCTACATAAAGGAATATCTGGTACGCTGTTGACTCAAAATTTGTATTCTAAACAAAAGTACTTAAAGGCAATAGAACCTTTTATGATCATCATAATCTTTATCCACGTGGCTTCTGACTAGGAAATTACTCCCACATATCATCTTATCATTTTCCATCATCAACACCAGGTCATAAAAATTAAGTAAACAGTAAATTTGAAATAAAATGCATGTAATAATTGGGGTCAAATTTTACGGACAAATAATCAATGTAACTCTCAAACATCTACATTTGGCAAAGCAATTGATACCATTATAATGGGAATGACACTTTTTTTTTTGAATTTATGATTGTTGCTTACTTAGTTCTCATTTTTTTCACCAGATCGAGTAACTGCAAAGCCACTTAGCCAGTGGATGATATCATGCTAATGTATAATGCACTACTAAATAAATCCATTTGTAAATTGTGTATGTCCATTACTTTTGTACTCTATTAGTGAGGTCTTAGGAATCATTTGATTTCTGCGAGTTCTTCATTTTCCCATGTTAGGATGAAGATGTTATTTGTGATAATTGACAAGCAAGGAAAAAAAGATTATCTACTTGAAGCAATAGTTCGCTCCACAAGGGGAGGAGCGAACTGTTGCTCCTTGCTCTCACAAAGCCGCCCCTTCAATTGCCATTAACATGGGTTAAATTTTTTTAACCTTATGATTTTTTTTTCTATAAGCCAAGGGTTGATGGGTGAACCTAGGGTGAGTGAATCTTAACCACATTAAAGGGGAACACGTGGCAAGAAACGGAGAACCGAGACGCCCCTCCTCGCGTCACAAGAGGTTATTATTTTCCATCTATTGGAGACAACCTTTTATTTCGAGAGTCGGATTACAATGTAAAATTAGACGGATGGCCTGCAACTTAGAATTTCATGCTTCTATTCTATCTTTTATTGGCACAAAAACTATATTATTTTTTGGCATTGTCCATGTAAACGAAATAGTTTGCAATTGTTTCAAAGTGATTATCCATCAGGCATGGAGGGTCATCACTGCAGTTAAATTGAGAACCTAATTTAATTGTGTTCTTTTGGAATATGTCATCAATCATTTATGTATCATATAAAAATATAGGGAAAATGGAAAGAGATGAACAACTCAGGAAACCTATATTTTAAAATGCTTGAAGATTGAAAAATACATTCTCCACAAGTGAAACATCGAACTGGGATGAGCATCTTTATATCTACCACATGTAAAACATCAAAGGGAGAAGATTGTCGGGACCTAAAATCCCACCTAGGAGCATGTGAGACTTTGGTTCATGAATTATACATCAACCATCCTATACGAGCATATAAAGTACGCTAAAAGCGGAAGCTGAAAATTTCTTAAGAATAAAACATAAACTGTAAACTATATTTGTATTCCAAGTACATATAAGTTCAACAAAACAGGAGGTCATAAGTGGACACCCCCACTTTAAACAAGTCAAGACCATATATACATTCGCTCCCTCACATCTCTCAACAATAATTAAGATAACGCCACTTGTCGAGACCCTCATCCTCCCTTGGATGTTCTTCCTTAGGACCTTCTTCGATGTACTCCACCTCTACCCATGGAGCTGGAACACAAATATCAAAAGATGGACTTGCCAACAATAACAGTTCAGCTGAGCATTGAAAGGCTCGGCATAGACTAACTACTAAATTAATGATGTTATAACAACAACATGATTTCATATGAAATTTATATATCTCAATTATTAAAACACATGTATACTTTAATTTGGAAATGCAGAAAAATCATAACTTCGATATCAATGTGCATATTTTTCAAAACTATATATTTTACTTTACTTTCTTCAAAAATCATATACTTTTACAATTTTCTTCATGCCTTTTAGTTTCCAATTATCATCTTCCATTTCTTTACTTAACTTAGCTGAGTTGATCATTTTTACTTAAGATCAGGTGACTAGTGGTAGTATGGTTGTACCTGGTCTAAGCACACTAACACCCTCCCAATAACATCCTTGTTCATTTTTTTACTTGGGATCAGATGACTAGTGGTTGTACCTTGTCAGAGCACACTAACATCCTTCCAATAACATCTTTTCCTTTGTTTTACTTGATATCAAGTGACTAGTGGTTGTACCTGTTTCTTAGCAAACTATCAACCTCCTAATAGCATCTCTTCTGAAATATTTTACTTGAAATTAGATGGCTAGTGATTGTACCTGTTTTTTAGCACACTAAATATCATTCCAATAACATATTCTTCTTTTGTTTTACTTGAGATCTGATGATTAGTGGATGTACCTATTTCTTAGCACACTATCACCCTCCCAATAACATCTTTTTCTTTCTTTCATCTTCTTTATTTTACTTTTCGGATACCCGTACTTATACAAAACCTCGATCATGCAAATTTCAAGTGCTCATATACAATTTGTGAGTGACATATAGGTCATAAAACTTCAATAACATGGCACATGCATTTCAATTCCTAATTCATAGTCTTAAACATGCTCACTTATAATTTAGACACATAATTTCATCTATTTAATATGTTTTTCATTAAAATCAATACATCATACCTTCTCTTTAATCAAAATTCACCACATAAACAATTCAATAGAGCATAACTAAAGGCTTTGCATTAAACACATGGATTTCATCATTTCTTTCAATAAGGAACACCTCAAGATTATTTCGTGAGGTTATCTACTCCAATTCATCAACAAACATTATTTTACTTTCATTTCTCATTAAGGAATCATAATAAGATTAAATGGTAGATTATAATCTACAACAAACCATTGAACAACATGTTTTTCATCTCATTTTAAACTTAAGAATTTCAACAACACTATTTAATAGAGATTATCGACCTTCCGAGAATCTAGTGTTTTAGAAAGGCTTGAGGAGTGGAATCAAAGCTTTTCCTTGTTTCTTCAAGAACTTTCCATAGAACACTAGGTTTTCTCCCCTTTTTTTGCCAAATTGGTTTAAAAGAATTTAAATACTCTAAACCCACGAATGAGACTTTCTATTTATAGTCCTAGGGTTTAAAACCCTAAAAATCCAGACTTAAACCCTATTTTTTTAAAAACCTGTCTACGCGCATTCGTTCGAACCGATTTCAGGCTCTTCGAACGAAAATGGGTGCTAACTAGAGTATCCAAATGAAATTCTTTGGCTTCATTCTAACGAATGGGAATTCGTTCAAACGAATGTCCCAATATTTCTTTTCTTCAATTTTTGTTTCGTTTGCTCAGACCTTTATACTTTTAACCATTCTAAGATATGATTTAACATAAATTAATCATCATGATCATTCATAATTGTTGAGTATGACATAATTTGATTTTGACCATTTGACTCTTTTTCGACACTTAGGATATTTTTTCCTTAACCCTTGTAAACACTTAGAATGTTTACCCATAGTTTTAAACACACACATACAAATTAATAGAACCCTCATTAAAACTTAACCATTAACACTATACCTAGAAGGCTTTTGGCCTTTTACCAAGCCTATGTGCCGCACTATTCACAACACTGAATTTTCAAGGTTCTACATCATCCCCCCTCTCTTTAGGAATTTCGTCCTCAAAATTAGGACAGTACATGAGGATGTTTCAGTTAAAGAGGTATATAGCATTCAAAGATATTGAAAGATATAGAGGCATATAAAAACCTCGATTTCATTGATTCAAAATAGAATTACATCATTGAAAATCAGATGTACAAAAGAGACATAACCCATGTCTTAACTAAACATTTAAACCACAACACATCCCATCCTTTAACAAAAAGCAGCATAGATAAACCCTAACCTACCATGACTACCAACATCCAAAAAAACATAAAAATAACTAAACAAACAGGTGGGGATAATTTTCTGCACTTCAACTTCGTGCTCCCACGTGGCTTCTTCAATGGAATAGTGTTGCCAATGTAAAAGTACCAAGGGAATAGTCTTGGTGCGCAAGACTTGATTCTGTCTGTCCAAAATCTGAGTCGGTTGCTCCACCAGTGTGAGATCTTCCCCAATCTCCAATGGATCAAGATCGATGACATGTGATGGATTTGGGACATATTTCTGCCATGTGAGTAGGTAAGGCTAACCGGTAAGCAACTTCTCCTACCCGAGTGATAACCTCAAAAGGTCCCACATATCTCGGGCTTAACTTACCCTTCTTGTCAAACCTCATGATCCCTCTGCTAGGAGAAATCTTCAAAAAGACTTGATCCCCGACCTAGAATTCCAAGTCTCGGCGACGAGTATCCGCATAAATCTTCTACTGGCTCTAGACCGTTTTCAACATTTCCATGATGATCTTGACTCTATCTGCAGTCTGCTTGATAAACTCAAGACCCAGAACTTTTCTCTCACCAACCTCATCCCAGTATAGAGGAGATCTACAACTTCTCTCATATAAGGCCTCAAAAGGTGCCATCTAGATGCTCTCCTTGTAACTGTTGTTGTTGACAAACTCCACCAACGGCAAGTGATCTTCCCAACTACCCTGAAAGTCTAACATGCAAGCTCGTAGCATGTCCTCTATAATCTGGTTCACCCTCTCCGTCTGCCCATCAGTCTGAGGATAAAAAGCGGTGCTAAAGTCTAAGAGAACTCATAGTGCTCTGGAAGCTCTTCCAAAACCTGGATATAAATCTCAGGTCTCAATCGGAAACAATTCTAACTGGCATCCCGTGCAGACAAATCACTTCCTTGACGTACAAGGCAGCTAGTAGTTCGAGTTAAACGTAGTCCGATAGGGAAGGAAATGTGCAAACTTCGTTAACCTGTCGATGACAACCCAAATAGCATCAAAGTTCCTTGTCGTTTGTGGTAAGCCAACTACAAAGTCCATGGAGATATTCTCACACTTTCTGTAACGACCCCAAAATCCTACAAGGCTAAAATAGGACTTTGGAATCGTCACATCACTTAAACCTACTTAAAATCCATGCATACAAGGCTTACTACACGAGTCTCCAAAAATGAGAGTAATAAAATTTTGATATAGAAACTAAAACCATCTTGCTCAAGTCTACGGTCAACATATACAACCCACTATAAACCAAAAAGTCCGATACACAACTATAAAGAAGTCTAATGAGCAACATCATCTAAAAGTCTAATACAAATCTCTTAAACAAAACAAAACATGAACTAGTAGGTGTAACCATCCAAGCCTCCTGCTCCCTTCTCGGAAGGCTCACCTTCTCCTCCTTCCTCAAAATATGCCTCCTCAATCCATGGTTCCGCCGTGTGCTCCTGCTCTAAACCTGCCAAGACAAAGTCTGGCTGAGTATAAAAGTACTCGGTGTATATAAAATCCAACCAACAACATAATACACCTGCACTTAGTTAAAATCATATCCAATGTCATAATAATATAATCAGAGTGCAGAAGAACATGTGCTCATATACATCATATCATCACCTTGACTCGTGTACTTGTGAGAACTTTAGACTTAGTAGACAACATACTTATGAGATGCTTATGCTTATGAGATCACGTGCTTGTGAGATGTTCATGCTTATGCACTTATTCAGATCATACAGTGATGTGACATACCGTTCTTGGTGAGTTGTTTATGCTTATGTACTTATTCAGATCATACAGTGATGTGACATACTGTTCTTGGCGGATACGGACCATGCCTAAGAAATTATAAAATGGACATGCCGTTCTTGGCGGATACGGACCATGCCATGCTTATGCTTATTCAGAATGTCATACGTATGTCATGCTTATGCTTGTGGTCCACATGTGTGACTTATGAAACTTTTGTCTTAACATACACGTGCATCTGTGCTTAAGTGTCGAAATTAACATTCGAGTTGGTAATTGCTTAGATTCCAATCTCCCAGCATAAAAACTCTACTATACTGTCCCATACCAA
Source organism: Tetracentron sinense (assembly GCA_015143295.1). NCBI lineage: Eukaryota > Viridiplantae > Streptophyta > Magnoliopsida > Trochodendrales > Trochodendraceae > Tetracentron > Tetracentron sinense. The sequence goes on along the minus strand of CM026556.1, from coordinate 11,222,018 downwards.
ATAGTTAGAGAATTCCTGATTTGAGAGACTTTCCTCTAAGTTCTTAGCTTTCCGACTATCAATTTCCATGCAAGTAATTAGACATACTTAACAAATAATCACATATACATATCTTATCATGATTTTTAGCACAATTCATATTCAATTTCCTACAATTCCATAGTAGTGTATTAGTATTTATCATCTCAAGTATTTTCACAAACACCTTGGATATGTAGATTATGAGCTCATAGCCCTTTCACATTTCAAACATTTCTTCACACAATAATCCATCCACCCAGCTCACTCATCCATCCTCCATAGTATTTCCCATCCTCCATACATTCTATCCACATCATTAAATCCATATTTCCATCCATAATCGCTTACTTCATATAAAAATAGGGAAAAACACATCCAATTTCTATTTCTATCATTTCTATCATATTAACATTCACAAAACATTATAATAGAGTTGATTAGGATAGTATATCGACCTTAAGGATCCTTCCCTTGGATCCAAATCGCTCCCAAGATAATTTGGGAAAGTATTGAAGACGATCTTCAAGCTTTTCTTGTGATATCCAAGCTCTCTCCTTCTTCTCCAAGCAATCTCTCTCTCAAAACCCTAGGTTTTTCTCTCCCTTTTTGCCAAATTAGGTTAGAAATAGGTAGAGTACTCTAATACCTCGAAATAGGACCCCCTATTTATAAACCCAAGGTTTGAGAGCCAAAAGACCTAAGAGCCCTTACTGAAATTCTAAAAAAAAAAAAAAAACACGAAAGACCGAGTGACCGCCTACCGATCGACCGGTGTTCTTGACCGAGCTCTCGGTCAAAAACACCCTCTCTGAAAAAATTCCTCATACAAAAAAGTTAACCAGTCGATAGCTACCGATCGATCGGTTGTCTACCGATCGATCGGTTCTGGACCGATCGATCACTAATTTGGACCGAGCGATCAGTTGTGAACCAAGCGATCCCTAGCGATCGGTGTACTGCAGATTTTTGACCCATTTTACTGTTTTGGCCATAACTTTTGACTCGTTCGTCGGATTTCGACGATTCAACTTGCGTTGGATTCGTCTTTCGAAAAGGGACATTTCTGCTCATTTAAAATGATCAAATTCCCTTTCATTTATGGACCAAATTGTCCTCAAAGTTGATTGATCTACAATTCCATCAGACAAAACATCAGAAAACCCACTTTTGACTTAGCTTAGACTAAAAATATGGAAAAACATTACACATGAACCTCAAAGAGGGTTCCAATACCTTTCTAATGGTTCAAGAATCACTCAATTCCAATAAACAGTGCCAAAACTAGAGCTTCCTAAAGTTCAGGGTGTGATATGACATCCCTCCATTTACAAGTTTGATTAAGCCTTAATCACACTATACCAATTAGATATAAATACATAAACATTAAAACATCACAAGGACTATAATACCCCTAATACTTGTAATAAAGACATGAAAAAGATTCGGGTCTCTACACTTCCACTCGGGAATAGGGAGGGGTTGCAAAAGACCTATTGGTCTCTGGTGCTCGGCCTTAACCTGCTGGCACACCAAACACCTCGACACATACTTCACCACTTCCCTCTTCATGTTCCACCATCAAAAGTACCCCTTGAGGTTCTGGTACATCTTCATACCCCCAGGGTGCATAGTATACTTGGACATGTGAGCTTCATCCAAGATCTCACACCTTAGTTCCTCATCGGTAGGAACACACAACCTTCTCTGAATGTGATGGCACCATCACCATTCAAAGCGAAATCTTCACTACGGCTGCTAACGGACTTGTCTCGGTAATTAAGCAACTCAGCATCAGACCCCTGAAGTTCCTGGATCCGATCAAGAATATGCAGCCTAACTGTAATGTTCGCCAGAAGTGCCCTAAAAGTGCGTACACTGATGCTTACCTCGCTGTTAGCTATGTCACCTAACAAATTCCACTCTCGAACCATCATATGGACCAAAAGTCTGGAAGGCTTCCTGCTCAGAGCATCTTCCACCATGTTCGCCTTACCTGGGTGGTGCTGGATAGAGCACTCATAGTCCTTCAAGAATTCCACCCAATGGTGCTACCTCAGATTCTACTCCTTCTGGGAAAATAAATACTTCAAGCTCTTGTGATCTGTGAACATATCGAACTGTTCCCCATAAAGGTAGTGCCACCAAATTTTTAGCGCGAAGACAACTGCTGCAAGTTCTAAATCATGCGTAGGATAGTTCTTCTCATGGTCTTTCAACTGCCGGAAAGCATAGACGATGAATTTCTCATGCTGCATTAGGACACATCCTATCCTCGACATGCGAAGCGTCACTGTAAACTTCAAATCCGCCACTCCCAGATGGAACTGTGGGAACGGGAGCTGTAGTAAGGTGCTTCTTCAACTCCCTAAAGCTTGTCTCACACTTATCACTCCAAGCAAACTTAACATTTTTTATGTGTCAAGTGCGTGAGCGGTGCTGTTAAACTAGAGAATCCTCTACAAATCGCTAGTAGTAGCCTACCAAGCCGAGAAAATTTTGTATCTCGGTAATACTCTTGGGCCTCTCTCTGTTCATCACTACCTCTATCTTCGCCAAGTCAACTGAAATCCCCTTAGCAGGTATCATGTGGCCAAGGAATGCCACTTTTTTTAGCCAGAATTCACACTTGATCAACCTAGCATACAGGTTATGCTCTTGGAGGATCTGTAGCATGGGATGAAGATCTCTTGCATGATCATCTCGTGTCCTGGAGTACACGACGAAGATGATAACACACTGATCTTGAGATGGTCTAAACACTCGTTTCATCAAATCCATGAAAGTTGTTGGTGCATTCGTTAGATCAAAAGGCATGACAAGGAATTCGTAGTGCCCATACCGAATCCTAAAGGCTATCTTAGGAACATCTTTGGTCTTGATCTTCAACTAATGATACCCTGATCAATGGTCAATCTTGGAGAAGAACTTTGCTCCCTTCAGCTGATCAAACAAAGCTTCTATCTAAGACAATGGATAATGATTCTTGATCGTAACCTTGTTCAGCTGCCTGTAGTCGATGCACATCCTCATCGACCCATCCTTCTTCTTCACAAAGAGTACTGGAGCTCCCCATGGTGACACACTTAGTAGGATGTGCGTGATAATATTCTATAATAGCATTTTTTTTTCTTGCAGGATCACTTGCTCTATACTCGCATGAGCCTAAACTATTTCGACACATTTTAAATTTTCAAAAAATTGTAATAAGGGGACAGTAACACCCAGCCACAAGTGGGACCCCTTGCTTGTATGCATGCTTTCAAACTACATTGGCCCAATTTAAATAGGTATTAAATGCTTCTAGATTTTAAATTTTGACATTGATTTTTTCAGGATCCAATATGTTAATACGATCACAAGATTTCAAAGTCAATACTTAAGACTTTTTGTAAATGACTATATTTTTTTATCATTGTACAATGAAAAATAAATTGACAAGGTATGTCATACCAAATTGTAAATGACTTTGGAAAAGCAAACCTAGCCTATGAGACCAAACCTAAAGCAACCCGTGAAAAGTTGGACAAGTTGTTATAGAAATGTTCACATTAGCTAAACCTAATCCACAAGTGACCCATTAAGTTGAGGTCACCTACCTAACCCTTTCAAAATAAATAAATGATTGGTAAATAAGTAAATTGAAATATACTCAATTTTAAGTTGAACATGTTAGATGGGTGGCTCTAGGTCTAGGATCCCTCCCTTGTTGAGTTTTTTTTTTTTAGGTATAGGTAAGGGAATACTAAACACACACACGATTAGACCTAAGGTAACTGCCAAGGTTCCATAAGACTAAACCCAGACACTCACTCCAAAAGGCCTGACTAATGGAGGAGTTGTGGACCCTTATATACATTTACGAAGTCTAGTACCCAGCCGATGTGGGACTATACGGGGACAATAAGACCCAGCTGCAAGTCTAACTAGACTCAAACCGGACTTGTTGTCACTCTTACATGTAATGATGGTGTAACACATGCTCAATGAAAATAATTACTTTGCATAGATTTTATCTATATTACACAATTCTAATAGCACTTTTTGAAGATTCCTCACAAACATGACTCTTTTTCATGAAAAGATAATTTTTGTAGATATTTAACTTTGATTCTAGGTTATTGTTGTGACTCTAAGGCTCAAAGTAGAGTTCAATGCCTTCATTAATCAATGTCTTGTATTTGATTTTTAACTTGCAGCTTTAATGATCAAAGTCAATGGGGCTATTAATGCAGAGTACCACATTTGTTGGTTTGAGATATTGATATCTCAATGTCATTTAATAGCTATGTAATTTATGTTATATATGACTAGCAACTAACGATAATTTTATACTTTTAGTTGACTTTTTGTAGAGGCCTGAATTTATCGATAATTGTGTCATTCATGTGATGTATGCAAAAATAAAATCCAAAGAAAAAAAGAAAAAGAAAAATGGCAATTTATATACGGTATAGCAAAACTCTCTTTTATATATTATATTAGTATCTAGGGTATTAAGGTATAAAATAGTGGAGCCCACCATAGACCTTCTATTTAATAAGTTCTGATTAGATTAGAATTATACCCAATAGATAATAGGAAGGGACCCACACACTTCCTCTCTCTTTCTAATTATGAATTAGATTAGAGGAGGAAATCCTAAACTAATTAAGAAGTATCCTAATTATTTTCTAATTAATTTGTGATTCTCTCTTACATTCATCCAACTTGACAGGCTGTTTTGACCTTGAAGAACTTCAAAATTGAGACATCTCTATTTCACAAGAAATTGTTCCCTTTTTAATAAGGTTTCGAACGTATTTTGAATCATCCAATTCCGATAACCAAGTAAAAATTTATGGGTAAAATACCGTAGTAGGGCTTGAGACGGGATTTTTGTGGAAAATGCTAATTCCGACCTTTTTTTTAAAATTATTTTAGGGTCTCTAACTCTATAAATACCCCCTATTTCGGGGATTTAGGGTTGGGAAAGCATTCTAAGATTCCAACGTATTTTGAATCATCCAATTCCGATAACCAAGTAAAAATTTATGGGTAAAATAACGTAGTAGGGCTTGAGACGGGATTTTTGTGGAAAATGCTGATTCCGACCTTTTTTTATTATTTTAGGGTCTCTAACTCTATAAATACCCCCTATTTCGGGGATTTAGGGTTGGGAAAGCATTCTAAGACTTTTAGAAATTCCAAAAAGAGTTCAACTTAGGTTTTCTCAAGAGTTTTCAACTTAAGGAGAAGGGAAAGCTTGGAGATCAAGATCCAAGCCCATTCTCAAGCAAGAGATCGTAGGGAACAATCAAGGAAAGTACTATGATTGTTCTAGCTAATGGTTGTTATAAGATTAAGTATTTTTAAGATCTGGATATGTGTTTAAGATGTGTTTATGTACTATGCATTATCTAATCTAATGATATCTCTAAGAATTTATATGAAATCAAGATCTAGGGTTGATTATGAGTTTATGTGAATTAAATAAACATATTGTGATGTTTCTTGTATGAATTGAAGAGAATTTCAAGGATGGGACCTAGAGTGAATGGATGCATGATTATATGTTTATGATTGAGAACGGAGGAAGAGATTAGATTATAAATTCATGAGTTATTAAAGTAGGATGTGAATAACATGAGTAGAATGTGACTAACCCTGTTAACATTATGATTTATGCTAGAAATAAGAAGAATGAGAATAATCATAGAATTATGATGAATTATATATAATGCTAGAAATTGGTAATTTCTATTAATGCTATGAATTAACTTTGTCAATTATTAAACTTGACTTTTATATTACGAATTATTCTTCATATATGAATAAGATTTTAATGTAATTCTCGCATGTTATTCATATGAAATTATGCATGTTTATTGATTGATTGAATTTCGGATAGGTGAATACTTAGAGGATGATATCAATACCCAGAATCCCCTAACCTTAGTTATATGGGTGGCTTTGGTGGAATTCGGTGATTTAATATCGGAACCTAAGGGACAACCTAGATGAAGGTTAATCATTACATGATAAGCACAAGTTTCACGGTATGATAATTGATAAGTTATTATAAGTTCACGAGTCATGAGTCCGCGTGAACTAACAAGACTTGTAAGACCCTGGTTCCTAGGTCGGATATGGAAACATGTGATTGTAAGGACATGGTATAACAAGCATGGAAACATGTGATGAACAAGAATGACCCAATAAGGATGGCAACATGTGGTGAACAAGAATGACTTAACAAGCATGGCAACATGTGGTGAACAAGAATGATCTAACAACCATGGCAACATGTGTGAACAAAAATGGTCTAACAAGTATGACAACATGTAGTGAACAAGCATGATAACATGTGGTGAATAAGAATGACCTAACAAACATGGCAACATGTGGTGACAAGAATGGTATAACAAGCACGATAACAGGTGGTTACAAGGAAACCTAGAAAAAATTGACATACATCTCATAAGTCTCACAAGTCCGCAGATGTCAAGAGTCTGATTATATGTTTTGCATAATTGTATGTTTCATGTTTTCCGTACATGAATTGTAAAATATGTTATTTATGTTAAAGACAATTTCGGATTATATTGGTTACCAGGAAGAGGAAGTCAATCTAGATTACTTTTCCTATTATTGAGTCTAGATGATTAGTTGTTTATTTTAGTTTATTTAAGGGATGTAATAAGACAATTTCGGATTATATTGTTTAGATTTATTTTCAGTCATTGATCATGCTTAAGGATCGGGTTCACTTGATATTTATGATTGGTCAGACAGGTTGGATTTAATTAATGGAATTATTATTAATGTTCGAGGTTATATTATGAGAAATTTTCAGGTTCGTCTTTTAGTATGCTTTTAAATGCTCTTGAATGGATTAAGTCAAGTAAGTCACATGTCAAAGTTCCACATTCTCCTAGGGAGAATTTTGGGGCATGACACTTTTGTATATAACATGCAACCTTATTCTCAATTGGGCATTAAGGACATACTTTTCCTTTCACTATTTTTTGTGTGTTAAGGCCACAACCCCAGTTAGTTCTACTTAGTGAGTAAGCATATAAACTGCCACACTCATTCCAAGAACTCGAACCCATGTCTTCTCTTAAATGACACACTTAATTCTACCACCAAAACACTCAAGGAGTGTGTTTTCTTTGACTATTGGAATGAAATATGTAAGCAAACAAAAATTTTAAACATATATTGTCTTTGTTTATAATTTAGGTTTATAATCAAACAACTATTGTTCCAAAGATCTTCAACAAAATTTAGACTATTGTGCTTGGAGTGTATCCTATCGTGCTAAAAAATTCATATTTCTTAGATTTCTTTTGTAAAAAAATAATCTCAAACAAAAAACTGAAAGTAGATCAAAATCATTTCAAATTCCAAATCGAATCCTAGAGTCTAAAATTTAAACTTAGATTGTCGAAACTAAAGGCTAAAGTCAAAGTTGTGGCTTCGTTTTCTCAAACCTAAGGCAATAAATGAAGTTTTAGGCTCTTGAAATCTCCCAAAGTCGATACTTGATGTTTTGAAGGTTTTAAATCATACTTTGAACCTTATAATCGTAATAAGAATCTAGAGTAGAAGTTAAATGTCTATGATAAATGGTCATTTTCATTTTTTTAAAAAAGAAGAGAGTTTGTAAAAATTCTTAAATAGTGTTCATAAATCCTAGAAAAAATGTCAATATTTGTGAACTTATATTCTTAATTTTTTTAGGAAAAAACAAAGAAGTGTGTAAGTTTGAACGAACATGTTAATTTCATATTAAGAATGCAATAAAAAAAGATCTTATTCGTTTAAGTAAACTGGTAGAGAGAAAGTCAGAACCATTGTACTCATTTCTAGTTACAAAAATAAGTTACATGGGTTTTTTTGGGTGAAAGAGATAACTTCATTACACATGGAAAGTGGTTACATCATCAGCAAGGGGAGAAACAAAGTTAGAGGAAGCATGACAACAAATTCCACCTAAAGAAGGGATAGACTGATGCTCTCGTTGAGAGTTCTCAACGTTGTTCCACCTCTTAAGTAAAATTAATCTCCAAATTCTCATAGTGAAGACGAAGAAACTGAATGTCTTCTAAAGGATCATGAAGCTCCCAATGAGGCTGACTAGACAAACCTTTTCTGGACAAACACTTTGGGATACAATGAGATCTTTGGAGTCCGAATCAATTAGGACATGATTCCACTTGTTTGAAATAGTCATTTGAATACCCAATCAAATTGATGGAGCTTCAGTTGAACGAGAATAGAATTTTTGTAGCTGAATAGTAAAATTCCAAAGAAAATATTTGGAAGACGATCCACCCTCCCCCCCCCCAAAAAAAAGTAATTTCAATTTTTATTAGCAGAGGGTCATTTTGATCATTTGGTCGCCTCTACTACTACTATGAATTCCCAATTTCGTGAAGTAGGTATGTTGATCCCCCTGTAGTGAGATAAGTGTTGCATTAGATACTATCGTTAATCTTTGGCATTTGTTAGATAATTCTTGACATTTTTTAAATTCAAAATGGTTATGATGATCTTCTTCCACTAAGTAGTCTTAACTTAATTTTATTTATCTCACTAAAAACAAACAAACTCAAATAAAGCGGACACAATTGCCACACTTTTGAGATTAGAGGCACCTATTTGTATTGCAGAAAATGCATTTCACATTAATACCACTAATTGCAATCATAGGTATTCTGGAATCCAAAGAGACAATTTTCAACCCATCCAAGCTAACAGTGTTATTATTTGTTTTTTATGGTCATTGGATAGACACCACCATAAACAATGCAATTAGCATCCTCAACGGAAAAGAGATTTGTGAGATTTTGAACGAGTTTGAGATATTTTCTATTTTCATGAGAAATTATCCACTTTGGTACCCCACATATACACATATTTATTATTCGGAGTCAAAGTGCATCCCATTTATACCATCTTTTGTAACAAAATTCTAAAATATAAGAATTTTCATTAAATTAAAATAGGATTTTATAAAATTAATGTGTTATTAGTCCTAAACTAGTATAAATACATCAATTTGATGGTACACTAGATTTCTAAGTTTAATATTCAAATTTCTTACTTTACGGAGGGAAAATTGGGGGAAACTCAAAATTTTCAATTTTTTTAGTTGAACTTAATGTGACTTTGATTATAATTCTTAGGGTGATTTAAATCATGGATGTATTATGTATAGAACTTTGATCTTGCATTATTATTATTATTATTATTATTATTATTGAGTAATTAATATTATTATGCACCTAAAAAGTTAGCATCCTAATTTTTTAGGTGCATGTTAGCAAGTATTGGTGTAATTTTTGCTAGGGTTTCATGGAAAACCCTAGGGTAGTCGGTGGCAAGGTGGGAGATCCCCCTGGCCAGCCACCCAACTCCACCTTCTCCTATGCGGATATTGTAGGAAAACAGTCTCCAATCACTTCATCTTCTTCTATCCCTCTCAAGTCTCCCTCTACGTACAAGGGAGACCCCGCTATTTTTTTCTCGGATGAAGAAAACACTGTTTTAGCCAAACTCCATGCTCTATCCCTTGTGGCTAAATGTTCTTAGGGTCGTCCATCCCTTGATGATATCAAGGCTCATATGATGAAATCCGAGGGGCTCCAAATGGGTTTTACAGTTGGAATTCTAGATTCGAAACAATTAGTTTCGGTTTTCTTCGGAGGATGATTACCTAATGATAAGGATCAAAGAGGTGGTTTATATCAAAGGTTTCTTATTTTGGTTTTTCAAATGGACTACTTCTTTCATCTCAGGGGTAGAATCCTAGTTCCGGTCTGGGTGTGTTTTCCCAATCTTCCCATACACTTATTTAATGATTCAGCACTCCAATCTATTGGAAGCATTTTTGGGAAAGTCTTGAAGATCGATGGAGCCACGAAATCAATATCCAGACCAAGTGCAGCAAGGATATGTATCGAGATTGATCTTCTCAACCAAAACCCGGATTGATTTTGGTTGGGCTTGGGGACTCAAGGTCGGTGGCAAACTGTTGAATATGAAAAAAAAAATTTAAGTTTTGCACTCATTGTAAGAAGCTTGGTCATGAGGAATCTTCTTCTGGAGTGGGTATCAAAAATAGACCCAAAGCTAGATCTAAAATATTAGATCATAAGGAAAAGGTTGTGGAACACAAGGCTATTGATGAGGGATCGCTGAAGATCACCACCAAACAATGGGTGGTGAAACAGTTTGCTGAAAAGGAAAAATCTGGAGATGATGTAGCAATGGATCCCCCATTATTGAGTCAAAATAACGATCAAAACTCTGAAGATACCTCAGTCCTAAATCCACAACTTGAATATCAGACTCTCAACTCCTTGGATGCGGCTACAGATGAAAGAAAGGTTGATGGTAATCATAATAAAACTATAGATCTTGGCGAGTCTGCTACAGAAGAGAGATGCACTGAAATCTCCCCTTTTCAATCCACATATTTCGGTGAGCCCTCTACAACAGATAAGTCTCTCTCACCCAATCCTAAAGAATTTATTATGATTGATAATGATACTTCTTCTAATCTTATCAAGGAAATGTCTCATAAACTTGACAAAGTTTTAGATTTAAACAAGATTGAATATGTGTTGAGTGAGATTAAGTTGCAAACGCAAACTTGTAGAACCCTTGAATGTTTCTAAAACTTTTGATGTGGAAGATCATTCAAATGCTAGATCTTTGATTAGAAACAGTAATATTCTTTCTAATTCAGAAGTTAAAGGCCTTTTGGAAACTAAGAATAGGTATTATTGTTCAAAAATCTATGCGTTGGATGATAACTTAAACATTGGCCTTTTGATAAGAAACAGCAATATGATAAATAACTCAGAATTTAACAGCCTTTTGGAAATTAAAAATAGGAAATATAATGATAATTCCAACAAAATATGTATTATCGTATGTGGGAAACTTTGAACTACATATCAAAAGATGATACTATTCCTACAAAGTTTCTGAACTCGAGTAAAATGCCGTATGAAAACTCTCAAACTTTTGAATATCACTCGACCTTTATTCCTTGTTTTATAAAAGATATTGACTCTTTTAAGAAAGAGGGGAAAAATCTCAAAAATATTATTAGATTCAGAATTATTCTCATCTTATCAAGATAGAATAGGAAAATATAAATCTAAGGGTAGTAAAGTTATGAGTTCGAATGATAGAATTACTCGATCTAGATTAGCAATCCTCTCCTTGGTAAACAACCCCAATAATGTTATTAATGAATAATTTTTTGATTTGGAATATTCAGGGTATTGGTAATCTCACCTCCAAAACTAGATTAAAGCAAATGATTTCCACCAACCATATCGTGTTTTCAGCCATTATAAAACCAAAAAAAACCTTGATAACCTTTCTGAGGTTTGCAAGTTTATTGGTATAGATTCTCATTTGGATGCTTAACATTATCATCCCAAAATTTGGCTATTCTGGAAAAATCATTTACAAGTTAATTATGTTTTATCCACAAACCAAATGATTATTGTAGATATCTCTTCAGTAGATTTTAATAGTATAAGATGTGCTTTCATTTACGCAAAATTTACTAGAATGGAATGCTTATCCCTTTTGGAAGATCTTTGTTATGTTTTTATTGTTTTTTCAGGTCCCTTTTTTATAGGTGGAGATTTCAATGCAATTTCTGCCTCTGACAAAAAATTAGGTGGCAGAGATGTTAACCTTGACTCCATGGAAGATTTTAATAATATGATCAATGAGTTAGGTCTCATGGATACGGGATTTGCAGGTAATAAATTTACGTGATGCAAAAATCAGGTAGGTATCCATTGTATTTATGCTCGTTTAGATCGCATTCTGTTTAATCTTGATTGGAACAATAATTTCAATACCTCTTTAGTCAAACATCTATCTAGAGTTGCCTCATACCCTTCTCCCATTTTATTAGAGTTTGGTAATTATCAAACCAGAAGACCCTCTTCCTTTAAGTTCCAGCAAATGTGGACTAAACATTCGGATTTTGTTAGATTAGTTTATGAATCTTGGGGGCATCCTACTCTGGCTAATCTTCTTATTTCTTTCTTCCTTAAGCTAAAAAGGCTTAAAACTTACTTAAAAACTTGGAATAGAGATGTCTTTGGTAATATTTTCCTAAAAATTAACTCTCTTGAAAGAAAATTTTCTTAATTGGAAGAGGATATTCAAAGATTTTGGGACAATGTGAAAAATTCTTCTTTGTCAATTCTTAAAGATGGATTGAAGACTGTTCTTCTTTATGAACAAATTTTCTGGAGACAGAAATCCAGAATTCAATGGCTTAAAGAAGGTGATAAAAATACAAAGTTTTTCCATATGGTCACAAAATCTAGAAGGGGTCGTAATTGTATTTCTAGGATCCAAGATGAACAAGGAAATTGGTTAGACTCTCAGGATGATATAGGTAATGAAGCGGTAAACTTTTTCCAAAAATTGCTCTCTTCTAATAATGCTACTCATGATAATAATATTTTACATCATATTCCTTGCATTATTTCGGAAGAAAATAATATCTCTATATCTACTTCCTCCTCTTTAGAAGAAACCAAAAGGGTTGTCTTTAGCTTGTCTGCAGATAGTGCCCCTAGTCCTGATGGTTTTTCTGGTTATTTTTTCACTCTTGTTGAGAAATAATTAAGGAAGACTTATTTCAAGCTATTAATTATTTTTTCTTGACTGCTGAAATTCCTAGAGTCATAAATGCAACTGCTATAGCTTTAATTCTGAAATGCAATTCTCCTGTATCTTTCTTGGATTTTAGACTTATTAGTCTCTGTAATTTCCTTTATAAGATTATATCTCGTATTTTGGCTTATCGGATTGGATTATTACTTCTTAATATTATCTCTGATGAGCAAAGTGCATTTGTTAATGGAAAGAATATTCTAGAAAATGTTAGTTTAGCCTGGGAGATGGTGCAAGACATTGATAGAAAAATTCCGAGAGGAAATGTTATTTTTAAATTAGATATGTCTAAAGCTTATTGTATTGGAATTTCCTATTCTCAGTGCTTCAAAAGATGGGTTTTAAAGAAGATTCTATTAGATTGATTCAAAGTTGCCTAATTAATCTATCTTTCTCGATTCTTATTAATGGTTGTCTTCAAGGTTTTTTTCAAAGTTCGAGGGGTCTTCGCCAAGCTGACCTTTTATCCCCAGCTATCTTCCTCATTGCAGAAGAAGTTCATAGTAGGGGTTTGAAAAACATATCTGAGAGTCTTCTATCTACTTATAAATTAGGGAGATACAATGTTCCTCTTTCTCACCTTCTTTTTGCTGATGACACCCTCATTTTTTGAAATGGTAGGAAGTAGAATATTAAAAAAAAATTTGATTTCATTACAGAATATGAGAAGGCTTCTGGGAAATTAATTAATAGAAATAAAAGTTCTTTCTATTGTTCTGATAAGATGAATAGAATGATAATATTTTTATTTGGGTGGGTATCCCAAGGAAAAAATTCTCTTTTATTTATCTAGGAGTCCCTCTTTATAAAGGTCACCTTAAAAAGAGCTATTTTAACTCTCTCATTGACAAAATCTCTTTCAAGGTAGAAGGTTGGAAGGCAAAAGTTTTTTCATCAGGGGGTCGTCTAATTTTGATTAAACATGTATTAGCCTCTATGCCCACCTATCTCCTTGCAAGCATCCATCTGCCTAAAGGGATTATTTATCTGATTGATAGAATTATGGAAAAAATTTTGTGGAACAATACGAATGAAACTATGAAACGTCATTGGATTAACTGGAATACTTGTACCCTTCCCCAGTTGGAAGGGGGTCTTCGTATTCGTAAAATGAATGCTTTTTCCAATGCTCTTAGAATGAAACAAGTTTGGCATCTTTATCAATCAAATAATCTTTGGTCAAATTTTTTCATGAATAAATTTCAATTTAGTCATATTTGGCATGCTTCTTATAATCTTGGTGCTTCAAAAACCTGGACCAAAATTAGCCAGTTGTGTAAAGATGTGATATATAAAACTACTGCTTTAATTGGAAATGGCAACAAGATAAATTTCTAGTTAGATTATTGGTTTGGAGAGGTTCCTTTAATTGATTTTGCTCTTTATCCTCCCCAGTCTTTTCCTTTTATTTCAAACATGCTTGATTCTAATGGTAATTGGGATTTCTTTCTTGTTAATGAATATATTTTTGATCATCTAAAATTAGACATTAGAGCTGCAGGTTTTTTTACTTCTAATTCTGATGATATCTTTATCTGGAATCCAAGTCCGAATGGTAAATTTACAGTTAAATCTGCTTGGGATATTATTAGAATAAATAATACCTATAATGACTGGAGTAAGAATATATGAATTCTATTCTTCCAACAAAAATTCAGGTCTTTGGGTGGAAGGTAATGTATGGTGCTATATCGACAGATCACATGATTCAATCAACATGTATTCCTTTAGTCAGTCGTTGTTATTGTTGTAATTCTGGTAATATAGAAACATTATCTCACCTTCTTTATCTAAGCGATTTTGCAGCTAGAGTTTGGTGATATTTTGCTAGGCTTTGTTCTATTGTCCTCCAGCCCAGCGATTCAATTCAATGTTTTCTTAAGAGATGGTTCAGAGCTCTGAGAGAAATCACAATGACATCTACAATTTACTCTCTCTTATTATTATTTGGGAAATTTGGAAGAAGAGATGTTCAAGAAGATTCAAGAATGTAAGAAAGCGTCCAGACATCATCATTGCTCGAATCAAAGCTTGGCTAGTGGACTTGGGGAAAATTCCCTCTAAAAAAAGACTGGACATTTCCCTTTTCGGCATTGGGTCCCCTCCTCCTCAAGTCAGAAATCATATTTTAGTTATAAAATGGACTCGGCCTCTTCCAGGTATTATAAAGCTTAATGTGGATGGAGCCTCTAGAGGTAACCCCGGATTAGCTGGTGGAGGAGGAATCATTAGAAATCAGAATGGTGATATGTTAGTCAACTTCTTCTCATTTTATGATCATGCTACCAGCTATATTGCCGAAACTAGAGCCCTTCTTGATGGCCTCTCGCTCTATCATTCCATGGGTTTTACTCAGATTGAGGTAGAAGCTGATTCTAAAACTCTTGTTGATGCATGGAATGGAAAATACCATCACCCTTGGTCTGCTTGGTATTAGAATCAAAGAATTAAAAGAATCAACAATATTAGTGTCACACGCCAAAAGCCCACCTAGGAGGATATGAAATCTTGGCACGTGACTTACTTAATAATCATTCTGTTAGAAGCATTTAAGGCACAAAAATATGGACCTAAAATTTTTTCTTACAATAAAACATCAACTAAAACTCCAATCTCATAATCCAGCTGAAAAGTAATAAATCCTGATCACCCATCTGGACCATAAACATAAAAGACTACTAACACGTGTCTCTATCAATAATTAAAATCATCCGGAATTTAAATAACCATAACAGAACTTCAATAATAGGGCCATCGATCAAGGTCCCTTTCTTCCTCGGGATAATCACCTTCAGGTTTCTCGATTTATTCTTCTTCTTCCCAAGGGCCGGGTGCACAAATGTCAAAACCTGAACTGGAACCTGGACCTGTCGATAACCAAAGTCATCGGCTGAGTAAACGAGCTACTCCGCGTATATAACAGAGCATAATAAACAATATAAAGAATAACATTTACATCCATTTCATCACTTCACATTTACTTACATATAAAATCAGAGAGTGGAAGTTAAACATTTTCATTATGCTAATTTTCTTTCTTCCTTTCTTTTTCTTCCTTTTTCCTTCTTTCTGTTTTTTCTTTCTTACTTTTCTTTCTTTTCCTTCTTTCTGTTCTTTTTTTCTTACTTTTCTTTCTTTCCTTACTTTTCTTTTTTTATTATTTTTCGTACTTCATATATTATCATCACACCAATATCCATTCACATACATTTGTAATAACTTAAAATACAGCTTTACCGTATAAGAAAAGGGGTTACTATACTTTACCTTACCGAGATACCACCCTTCGTACATTATCCGGCACGGACGGCTTAGTAAATTTTCCGGTACGACGACTTACTTACTTTGGCATATATCTTGCCCTTTCTGATGGTATCCGGTGGTGCACAACACAACATACATTATCGTTTTCATGTGTCTTTTTCTTTTCTTACTTTCATACTTTTTTTACTTTACTTTTGGTCTTACTTAACCTCTCATTAATCTCTTTAATTTTTTTTCTTACTTTTACAGATTTTTCATTCGTGAGTGCACAATGATATACTTCTTGTTTAAATTACACCTAAGACTAACCGTCGAGGGCCATAGGACATCTCACCATAGCGTCCCATACCACTATGTTAACCAGGCCTAGGTGAGCTCGACTTTCATCAGAGGTTCGTTTACCCAATAGTATATCATGTATTAAAGATATAACAGAAACACACAATTTATCGTATTTCTTATAATACTACAATCAAACATCACCGATGTCATTAAAATATTCATAATTTACGAGCTAACTTACATATCGAAATCTCATTTTCGTTTTAATTAGATTAACGTGTTAATTATAATGTCTTTAATTAATAATAATTCTCCTAGTTTTAAACATAAAATTAAACTCACATATTGTTAAAATATCACAAATTAAATCATCCATTCCATCTCATCCATCATCTCATTCTCCTCATAACTCCACATACTTAAAATAATTTTCCCAATCCCTTTCTTGAATCATAATTAATTTAAACATGGTTATTCGCATTTAATGATTTGAGAATAACTAAAATGTATCATAATTAGGTATTTCACATCCTATTTTTAACCATCAAAATAATGAAACCAAAATCATAAATCGGTTCTCTACATCCTATTTTTAACCACCAAAATAATGATACAATATTATACATGGGTTCTTCATATCCTATTTTAACCATCAAGAAACAATACATTGTAGATAGGTTCTTCACATCCTATTTTAATCGCAAAAGTAATAACTGAGATCGTAAACATGTTCTTCACATCCTATTTTAATAGATCCATCAACAATAATATAGGAGCAACTATAGTTCTTCACATCCCACATATTCTTACATCCTTGCCTAGATTCATCTTCTTCTTTTTTTATTCATTATTTAAGTTAAATACTCAAAATATTGAATATTAGATCCGTTATTTACCTCACTTGATCGTATCCCTACAATCTATTGCTTGGGAATAGGGTTCTACTTGATCTTCTCGCCTCTGTTTCCCTTTTTCTGACCGAATTTTTGAACTCCTTCAATCCCTCTCTCTTTTATCTCTCAAAAAAACTGTCCCTTTTCTCTCTTTTAAGCTTTTAGAAGGCCTTGGAAACCGTCCCCACGAGTAAAAAGGGGTACTTATAACATTGGGAGCCCTAGGGACTCAAAAACACGAAAACGCTCAAACCACTGTCCAGCCGGCGTTTTGGGCAATCGATCGCCGGCGCTTTTTTTTTTTCACTTTTTGTTCTTCTTTGATTTAGTGCAATTTATCTCTATAAATTCACTAAATCAAGTGAATTAAATGGGTTTTGAAATTCAAGATTCTTAAGACTTAATTCTCTCCTAGGATTTACTTAAATTTTTAAGTACATTTATTTAGGAAATTAACTTACATGATTATTAAATTAGTGAATTAAATGCGGGTCATTACATTCTCTCCCTCCTTAAAAGATTTTCGTCCTCGAAATTTCATACCTTAGTCAAATAGGTGAGGATATTTTTCTCGCACTTCATCCTCCCTTTCCCATGTAGCTTCCTCATTGGAATGGTGTTGCCAACGTAGGAAGACAAAGCGAATGGTCTTCCTTCGCAAAACATGCTCTTTTCGATCCAGAATTTGCACTGGTTGTTCAATCATTGTCAGGCCTTCTTGAACTTCTAGTGGTTCCAAATCAATGACATGAGATGGGTCCGGAATGTACTTCCTTAGCATGGAGACATGGAAGACATTATGGATTGTCGCCATATGAGGAGGTAAAGTAACTCGATATGCGACTTCACCTACTCTCCTGATGATTTCAAATGGCCCAACATACCTTGGACTCAACTTGTCCCGCTTCCCAAATCTCATGATTCCTTTAGTGGGGGATATCTTGATAAAGGCCTGATCTCCAACCTGAAATTCTAGATCTCTTTTTCTGGTGTCTGCATAACTTTTCTGCTTACTCTGCACAGTTTTTAACCTTTCCCTGATCAGATTCACCATGTCCGTGGTTTGTTCAACCAACTCTGGGCCTAGAAGTTTTCTTTCCCCCACTTCATCCCAACAAAGAAGAGATCTACAACTCCTACCATACAAAGCTTCGAAGGGCGCCATCTGAATACTAGCCTGGTAACTGTTATTATAAGCAAGCTCGATCAAAGGTAGATGTTCATCCCAACTGCCCTGGAAATCTAACATACATGATCGGAGCATATCTTCAATGATCTGATTTACCCTTTCTGTCTGACCATCTGTCTGTGGATGAAATGTTGTGCTAAAATCCAGTCGAGACCCCATGGCTTGCTGAAAGCTCTTCCAAAATCTCGATGTAAATCTGGCATCTCTATCAGAAACGATATTGATCGGTACTCCATGCAATCGGACTACTTCCCTTATATATAGTTCTGCTAGTTTGTTAGAGTTATAAGTGGTCTGATAAGGAAGAAAGTGAGCCGACTTAGTTAACCAATCCACAATGACCCAAATTGCATCAAAGTTCTTAGATGTCCTTGGCAAACCCACAATAAAATCCATGGATATATTTTTCCACTTCCACTCGGGAATGGGAAGAGACTGTAGTAATCCTGCTGGTCTCTTGTATTCAGCCTTGACTTGCTGACACACCAAACACTTGAACACATGTGTAGCTACATCTCTTTTCATGTTATTCTACCAAAAATGTTTCTTGAGATTTTGGTACATCTTTGTACCTCCAGGATGAACTGTATATTTAGATCTGTGAGCTTCATCCAAAATCTCACGCCTTATCTCTTCATTGGCTGGTACACTAAGTCTACCCGGAAGGTTATAGCTCCATCTCCATTCGTAGAGAAATCCTCTTGTCCAATATCCAAGGATTTAGCTCGATAGGCTAAGAATGCCTCATCTGGCTCTTGCAACTCTTTGATTCTAGCCTGAATATATGGTCTAACTGAAAGGTGGACCATTAATACTTTACTGTGATAAACACTGAAGCTTGTTTCGTTGTTAGACATGTCTTCTAACAACTTCCACTCCTTCACCATCATGTGTACAATTAATCCAGAGGGCCTTCTACTAAGTGCATCAGCTACTACATTTGCCTTTTTCGGATGATACTGAATCGAACAGTCATAATCCTTCAAAAATTCTACCCAACGGCGCTGCCTCAAATTTAGCTCCTTTTGTGAAAACAGATATTTGAGGCTTTTATAATCCGTGAACACCTCAAATTATTCACCATACAGGTAGTGGCTCCAGATCTTGAGAGCGAAAACAACTGCTACCAGTTCCAAGTCGTGAGTAGGATAATTCCTCTCATGATCTTTCAACTGCCGGGAAGCATAAGCGATAACTTTCCCGTGCTACATAAGAACACATCCTAAACCCACATGAGAAGCATCGTTGTACACTACGAATCCTCCACTACCCATTGGGACTGTAAGGATGGGTACTGTGGTGACGCGCTTCTTCAACTCCAAGAAGCTTTCTTCACACTTCTCATTCCATGTGAACCTGACATTCTTCTTAGTTAATTGGGTGAGTGGTGCTGCCAAGCTCAAAAATCCCTCTACAAACCTTTTGTAATACCCAGCAAGGCCTAGGAAGCTCTGATCTTTGTCACACTCTTCGATCTCTTCTATTCTGACACAACTTCAACTTTTGTAGGGTCAACTGAAATCCCATACCCAGAAACCGCATGGCCTAGAAATGCCACTTTCTCTAACCAAAATTCAAACTTACTCAGTTTAGCATACAACTTGTGCTCTCTTAGGGTCTCAAGTGTGATTCGGAGGTGATGGTCATGATCCTCTCTAGTCTTGGAATATACAAGGATATCATCCACAAAGACTATAACATAACTATCAAGGGCTGGCTTGAACACCCTGTTCATCAGGTCCATAAATGCTACAGGTGCATTTGTTAACCCGAAAGGCATCACTAAAAATTCGTAATGCCCATATCTTGTCATGAATGCTGACTTAGGAATATCTTTTGCTCTAATTTTCAACTGATGATATCCTGACCTTAAGTCAATCTTGGAAAAGAATTTTGCTCCTTACAATTGATCAAACAAGTCATCTATCCTCGGTAGAGGATATTTATTCTTTATGGTGACCTTGTTTAATTGTCTATAATCGATGCACATTCTCATCGATCCATCCTTCTTCTTCACGAACAGCACTGGAGCTCCCCATGGTAACACATTTGGTCTGATGAAACCCTGGTGAAGCAATTCTTCGATCTATTCTTTTAATTCCTTTAACTCAGCTAGAGCCATCCTATAAGGTGCTCTTGATATTGGTGTCGTCCCAGGGGCTAAGTCTATCATGAATTCTACTTCTCTATCTGGTGGTAGACCTGGCAGTTCTTCTGGAAATACATCCATAAATTCATTAAAAACTGGGATGTGCACTGACTCTTGCATTTCTGAATTAGTAATACTCAAAGCTGCAAATCTAGCAAGGTCCTTTTTCCTTAATCCCCGAAAGTGGAAAGGAATTCCATTGACTGGTTTGAAATCAACTCTCTTCTCAAAGCAGTTGACTCTTCCGTGGTAGGTTGAAAGTCAATCCATACCCAGCATCACATCAAAATCTTGGAAGTCGAGTACTATCAGATCTGCTGGTAACTCGTGTTGTCCAATACGAATAACACAGGCTTTGTACACCCCCTAGTGATAACTGAGCTACCGAGGGGAGTGGCAATGGACAACTCATTATCCAGCCGACTCAACTCCAATGGAAAACCTTGGGCAAATCTAGGTGTGACGAAAGAGTGTGTCGATCCAGTATCAATCAAGACGTGTGCTAGACAATCATTTATTAATAGCGATCTTGAGTTCATAAATAGCTAAGTGTTAATTTATTATATCATAATCAAAATCACACCATGTACATATTTTCAATAATTCATATATATATGCATATAATATCATATTTTTATAAGTATCATGTCACACAATCAATCTACAATATGCAATTATTTCTACTCAATTAAATTATAAATCATACGTACCCTGGACCACATCATCTGATGCTAGAGCATCCTGCTCTAAGATGGCAATGACTCTCCCCTGTGTGTTCTAACGATGGAGCTGAGGTGCCTGCTGGGTCTTTGGTGCCAAGGGAGGCTTTGGCGGTGGTGCCTGTCTAGCTGGAGGCCTGTTTCTTTGCATCTGGGATTGCTGAGTTACCGGCTGTGACTTCTGAGGACAATCCCTAATCTAATGTCCTAACTCACCACACTGAAAACATCCACCAATGAGAGTGCGGCATTCTCTGGCCTTGTGTTTCTTCCCGCAACGAACACAAGTCTCAAACACAACTGGAGGAGTAGGTTGGGTAAGACGATTGACTGATGCTGTAGTCATAGTAGAGCGAGGGGCAGGTGTAGGCCTCTGAGTATTCTGCACTGGCCTTGTAACCGGGTATGGGGCAGGCCTAGCCCTCTTCTCTGGTTAAACTGGCCCACTGGTCTGGCCTCTAACCATCTTCCTGCCCCTTAAGTTGTTGTCCCTCCTCTTGAAGAACTCCTCAGAATTCCTCTCAACTATTTTTGCCTTGTTCACTAATTCCCCAAAAGCTCCTACTTGTAGTATAGAAACCTTGTCCCTGATGCATGGCCTTAGACCCCTTTCGAACTTTCTGACCTTTATATTCTCATTCGAAATCAGTTGAGGTGCAAATCGAGAAAGTTCAGCAAACTTTGCTTCACACTCCACCACTGTCATCTCTCCATGTTCCAAGGTGAGGAATTCCACTTCTTTCTGATCCTTGACAAAGGCTGGAAAATACTGCTTATAAAATAAGTCCAAGAACTCAACCCATGTCCATGGCTGCCCTGCCCTTACAATATCTCTCTATCTAACCGTACCCCTCCACCAGTGCTTGGCTTTTCCTTCCATAACGAATACCGCCCAATCAATCCTCTGTTCTTCTGTATACCGGAGTACCCTAAAAATCTTCTCCAATTGCATGATCCATGCTTCAGCCACCATTGGATCAGTGGTACCATAAAATGTTGGGGGGTCTCAGCCTACTAAAAGCTTCAATTCCTACAGTAAGATGTGCAGGAGGAGGAGGTGGTGGTGGCATATTCACTTCTACATGCTCAGGTGCAGTCGCAACAGGTTACCTGGCTGCAAGGAGTGTCATCGTTTGGGCAATGGAACCCAAAACCTGTGTCAAATCGGGCTGGTCATAAATTTCTGGGCGTCCTTCTCCAATGCCCCTGCATGTATTCCCCCTAGTATTGTATCCATGTCCTCTGCCACCGCGTCTCATTTTAACAGTCCTGAGAACAAACGGTAACCAAAGTTTAGTCTCATAACTAGCTTTAAGTTTGTCACTAAAATTCATACAAGCAAAAATGACTAGTCCTAGCATCCAATGACTCCTCCCAGCTCATGGAATTTCTAACTCACACCCTAACTGACCTAATGCCTTTGCTTTGATACCATCTCTGTCACGCCCCAAAACCCCACCTAGGAGGATGTGAAATCTTGGCACGTGACTTACTTGATAATCATCCTATTAAAAGCATTTAAGGCACAAAAATATGGACCTAAAATTTTTTCTTAAAATAAAACATCAACTAAAACTCCAATCCCATAATCTAACTGAAAAGTAATAAATCTTGGTCACCAATCTGGACCATAAACATAAGAGACTACTAACATGTGTCTCTATCAATAATTAAAACCATCCGGAATTTATATAACCATAACACAACTTCAATAATAGGGTCATCGATCAAGGTCCCTTTCTTCCTCGGGATAATCACCTTCAGGTTTCTCGATGTATTCTTCTTCTTCCCAAGGGCCGGGTGCACAAATGTCAAAACCTGAACCTGGACCTGCCGATAACCAAAGTCATCGGCTGAGTAAACAAGTTACTCCGCGTATTTAACAGAGCATAATAAACAATATAAAAAATAACATTTACATGCATTTCATCACTTCACACATTTACTTACATATAAAATCAGAGTGCGGAAGTTAAACATTTTCATTATGCTAATTTTCTTTCTTTCTTTTTCTTCATTTTTCCTTCTTTTTGTTCTTTCTTTCTTACTTTTCTTCATTTTCCTTCTTTTTGTTCTTTCTTTCTTACTTTTCTTTCTTTCCTTACTTTTCTTTCTTTTATTACTTTTCGTATTTTATATATTATCATCACACCAATACCCATTCACCTGCATTTGTAATAACTTAAAATACCGCTTTACCGTATAAGAAAAGGGGTTACTATATTTTACCTTACCGAGATACCACCCTTCGTACATTATCCGGCACGGACGGCTTAGTAAATTTTCCAGTACGACGGCTTACTTACTTTGGCATATATCTCGCCTTTTCTGATGGTATCCGGTGGTGCACAACACAACATACATTATCGTTTTCGTGTGTCTTTTTCTTTTCTTACTTTCATATTTTTTTTACTTTACTTTTGGTCTTACTTAACCTCTCATTAATTTCTTTAATTCTTTTTCTTACTTTTACAGATTTTTCATTCGTGAGTACACAATGATATACCTTTTGTTTAAATTACACCTAAGACTAACCGTCGAGGGCCATAGGACATCTCACCATAGCGTCCCATACCACTATGTTAACCAGGCCTAGGTGAGCTCGACTTTCATCAGAGGTTCGTTTACCCAATAGTATATCATGTATTAAAGATATAACAGAAACACACAATTTATCGTATTTCTTATAATACTACAATCAAACATCACCGATGTCATTAAAATATTCATAATTTACGAGCTAACTTACATATCGAAATCTCCTTTTCGTTTTAATTTAGATTAACGTCTTAATTATAATATCTTTAATTAATAATAATTCTCCTGGTTTAAACATAAAATTAAACTCACATATTGTTAAAATATCATAAATTAAATCATCCATTCCATCTCATCCATCATCTCATTCTCCTCATAACTCCACATACTTCAAATAATTTTCTCAATCCCCTTGTTGAATCATAATTAATTTAAACATGGTTATTCGCATTTAATGATTTGAGAATAAATAAAAGGTATCATCATTAGGTATTTCACATCCTATTTTTAACCATCAAAATAATGAAACCAAAATCATAAATCGGTTCTCTACATCCTATTTTTAACCATCAAAATAATGATACAATATTATACATGGGTTCTTCACATCTTATTTTAACCATCAAGAAACAATACATCGTAGATAGGTTCTTCACATCCTATTTTAATCATCAATAATAATACATAAAAATTAGGTTCTTCACATCCTATTTTAACCGCAAAAGTAATAACTAAGATCATAAACATGTTCTTCACATCCTATTTTAATAGATCCATCAACAATAATGTAGGAGCAACTATAGTTCTTCACATCCCACATATTCTTACATCCTTGCCTAGATTCATCTTTTTTTTTTAATTCATTATTTAACTTAAATACTCAAAATATTGAATATTAGATCCGTTATTTACCTCATTTGATCATATCCCTACGATCTATTGCTTGCGAATAGGGTTCTACTTGATCTTCTCGCCTCATTTTCCCCTTTTCTGACCGAATCTTTGAACTCCTTCAATCCCTCTCTCTTTGATCTCTCAAAAAAACTCTCCCTTTTTCTCTCTTTTAGGTTTTTAGAAAGCCTTGGAAACTCTCCCCACGAGTAAAAAGGGGTATTTTTAACATTGGAAGCCCTAGGAACTCAAAAACACAAAAACGCTCAAACCACCGTCCAGCCGGCGTTTTGGGCGATCGATCGCCAGTGCTATTTTTTTTTTTTTTTACTTTTTGTTCTTCTTTGATTTAGTGCAATTTATCTCTATAAATTCCCTAAATCAAGTGAATTAAATGGGTTTTGAAATTCAAGATTCTTAAGACTTAATTCTCTCCTAGGATTTACTTAAATTTTTAAGTACATTTATTTAGGAAATTAACTCACATGATTATTAAATTAGTGAATTAAATGCGGGTCATTACAATTTGTTCATCTTTTCCCCATATTTACAGAGAAGCAAACCACGTTGCTAATTTCCTTGCTAACTATGGGTGTGATATTCAAAGTTCGGGTTTGATTTAGAATTTATAGGACAGTTCTCCTAATCTTAGAGCCCTTATCTTTCTGGATAAAGTGGGACTTGGTCATATTAGAGTATTTTGATTTTGATTAGTTTGTAATGGGTGGGGGTTTCTAATTCCCTCTTCCCTCTTTTGTATCTTTTTAGGGTTAAGGTTCTATGTCCCCCCCTATGTTTTTGAGTCTTTGTAAGGGTAAGTTTTTATGTCCGCCCCCCCTCCTTTTTGTATGGGTAAGGTTTTACGCTCCCCCCCCCCCCCCCCCCCCATATCTTTTTTATTAATAAATAGGTAGAGGTCCGCCAAACCCCGCACTCCTTCTGAGTGGCTTTTAGTAAAAAAAAAAAGAGCAATGAATGAAATATTTTATATAAATTATATAAATATTAGTCAATCATATATTGTCCTCAATCCACATTTTTGCCCCATCCCCATTCCATCTCTTATGTACATTATTGTTGTTTTAAATTTTTTATTCTAAAATGTGTATGAACATCTATTTTAATATTTACTAAAAATTTTATTTTTTCTATTTTTTCCTCTTTTTTTTTCTCGACAAGTAATATCTTTCTCAAAAAATGCAATATATCTTTTTTCCAAGGTGCTACATATCCCGCAATATCAACAATCAAAATCTTGCCCTTAGCCCATGTTTTTTCTGTATGCTTTGGGGTCTGCTTGATCTGACAAAGATCTTTTCTGTGCCAAGAAATGTGCAAGCAACACCTTTTGACATCTCAGTCTGGCCAATATGCATGTCATCAACATTGTAAGCAAGAGCAACATCAATTACATCATATATTAGTAGAAGTACTTCATACGAATGGCAAATTTCCACACATGCCTTCCTTTCAAACAAGTGAAACTCGGAAACATTAAGTGTCACATCAATATTTCTAAATAATAAAAACTTATATATATATGTGACTTTTTTAAACATTGCGCATATCTTGTAGCCCAATGCTACAAGAAAAGTATCACATAAAATATTCTAAATAATAAAAGTATATGAGACTTTTTAAATATGACACACATCTAACACTATTTATTAATGTGTCAGCTTAACATTGGTCATTTGTAGTCCTAATTATTGTGGCCCAAATGCCAAGTTTCACAAAGGTTTTTGTAGTCCTAGGTGTTACAAATGACCAATTAGAGGATGAGACATCAGGAATAAGCGTAAGATAAGCACGTTTTTAAAAAATCATCTATTTTTTATTCTTTTTTTAAAAAAAAAATATTTGACACTTTTCCAAACGTGTCAGCCTCACATTAGTTCTTTGTAGCCCTACCTACAAGGACCATTGTTTCCAAGTTTCACTCGAAACAAGACTCTAATATATTTATTTAAATTTTTATATTATGATACATGACCCTCTGTATGTGGAAAAGATATACATTGGGTGCTCTAGTATTTTATCTATGATGTGTGTTTCCTTGTGATTTTAATTTTAAAATTGTAATTGTGTTTAAAATTAAATTTAAAATATGCTTATTTAAAATGGTTGATTAGCATAATTGGTCAAATTAAGCTTAGTGGTCAACTCTCTCCTCTTATAAGTGGTATAGAGAGGGGGTTGTATGTTCAAAATTCATAAATCTCTTATTTCTTGATTTTAGTCCATTATCATGATTTATTGTCACACGTGTAAGTTGCACTTGTGTGGTTTGCAGCTAGAGTCGCGTGCGGTTAGCAACAACTGGAGTAATTGATAAATCATAATTATGGTCTACTGTGGTAATAAGAGTTGATGTATAGACTTTTGGTGCGGCCTAAAGTTCCAACAGGATTTCAAGTAGACCATTATAATGGTATTAGCATGCCACATGTCCTTGCAACGAACTTAGAAGGTTCTCTACTGTGGAACTTAGAATAGACAATGAGAGTTTGCCATGTGTCCTTGCAGCTGAGCTTGTTAATGAGCCAATTAAAAAGTGCTTGAATTGTAGCCAATGAGACTGTGCCACATGTCACTACAAAAAGGATTAGTTAGAGTGGGTCTGCTAGCAGTAAGGAATGAGAGCTTGTTCATGGACCAATTATAAGGTGCCATGTGTCTCTCAATTTGAGAGTCTCACCTAGAGTGATAAATTTGGTCGAAATCTCTGGGTGGTTACTGATTGGTGGGTGGGTGTTACCTTCCCATTTAAGAGTCTCACCTGGAGTGATTAGATTTGGTTGAGATCAGTGAGTGGTACCTAACTCTCTATCTCTTATATAAGGAGAAGTTTCGAGAGAGATCTACATGTGTAGAACTCCTCCCCTCAAATGTAAAGAAGGAGACAAAAGATCCAAAGAGCATGAACTTCTTTATTTCATCCTCAAATTGATCATTTATTTTGCTAAGCAGGGGTAACGGCTTGTTCAATGCCCAAACTCATTGTGTAACCAAGTCCTCTAAATCATTTATTTTCCTTGGGTCTCCTTTATTTCAGCCATATTGATCTCACCCTTTATGAGCATGGCATAGCTTAATTCATGGGCATTCTCTATTGGGAAAAGGATTGAGATGGCATGTTTATGGTTTGAAAGTTCGCATCTAGGAAGATATATAGATACTTGGTCTTCCAAATTATCAACTCAATACTCCTAAATCGTTGTTAACTACAAGTTGGGGTGTCAATGGATATAGATATTATTTGTATCCGATTTGTATCTGTAAATCCTAATTTGTCTTGGCTAATTCTGCAATCAAAAGTAGGTCTATAGGGTTGGTCCAACTTGTCATGATTTGTGAAGATTAGTGAAGTCGATGATTGAAGAATTCTCTTACAAGCTTCGCTCATAGATCTAGGATGGTAAGTGACCTAGAGACCCTTATACCTAGGTTAGAATTGACTTAGATCACATTTAAAACAACCTAGGTGATTAGTTTAGACTTAGGAATATGGCCCAAGTGAAAAACAGATTCAGTGGGCAAATTCTGTATCAACCGGTCATGAAGAGTGGTTGACCCCTAGCCTACCGGTCAACTGCTCCTCATGACCGGTCGACTGCTGATGGCACTATTATGTATGGGGTTATTTTCCAAAGAGATCTTTTATGACCGCTCGACCCCTCTAATTAACGATTGACCCCTAGTGGACCGGTCGACCCCTCTTGAGTAGTGGTCGACCCCTAATGTCTTTTTAAGTGTTCTAGTTGTTCTACAACTCTAAATGGACTATAAATACACCCTTTTAAGACCTAATTCATGTGAATTGAATTGTTTTGTAAGAATGGAGGCCAGAAAACTCCTTCTAGGGTTTTCATTAGTTTTTGGTTGATCATCCTTAATCCCTCCTCTCACAATCGCTTTAGAGAATGCAAGAATAGTTTCTTATTCTTCGAGCTTGAATTGAGAGATCTTAAATGCTTTTAAGATTCCTCTAGAGTCTAAGATTTATAATTTGATTCAACAAACCCCAACACTCGTGAAGTATTATCGGTCGGTTTGATCCGGAGCCTTCAAGGAAGGAGATCGATCTTTGGAGATCGTGGATTAAAGAAGCTTTTAGAAGAGTTGGCATGTGATGAACCGGAGCTGCTGCGGAGGAGATCGAACCTACTGGTTTGTGGACTTCAAGATGAAGATTTTGTACTAAAGAACGTAGTGTCGTGTCTGGGTTGGATAAGATCTAAGTCTTGTACTTGATAACTTTCTCTTAGTGGATTTTATGCTAGACTAGGTCCCATAGTTTTTCCTAGAAGGGTTTCCACGTAAAAATCTCTTTTGTTGGATGTGGATTGATTGTTTATTTCTGCTTAAATAACTTGCAAAATTAAAAATTAGTAAAAATCCTTAGATAGACCTATTCACCCCCTATAGGTCAAAGTGATCATCGATCAAGGTAATTTCAATTGGTATCAGAGCGGGTTCACCTATAAGGCTAAACCCTTAAGTGTGATCCTGCATAATCCGTGATCAATGAATTCTCTTGGAAAGGGTGGATCTGTCTCTCGTCCCCCGCTTTTTGATGAAAACAACTATGTTTATTGGAAAGCTGGAATGAGAGCTTTTCTCAAATCAATAGACGAGAGAATATAGATGTCTATACAGAATGGGTGGACTTAGCCCGTGAAAATTCTTGGTGAAATTACTGTCATCAAATACTCCAATGAATGGATCAAAGATGAGCTTGAGACAAGTGATTGGAACACAAAGGATCTAAATGCAATCTTTACTATGGCCACAGTTGAGGAATACAGACGAACTTCCTCATGTGAAACAACAAAGGAGGCATGAGACATACTTGAGATCACTCATGGGGGTACCACTACTGTTAAGATCTCAAAGCACCAAATGCTTACCACCAAATTTGAACATTTGAAAATAGATGACAATGACAAATTTGATAAATTCTATACAAAACTTAGTAACATTATCAATGCTAGTTTTAATTTAGGTGAAAGAATAAATGAGTCCAAAATTGTGAGGAAAGTCCTTAGATCTCTATTTGAGAGATTCCAACCCAAGGTCACTGTCATTGAAGAGAGAAAAAATATTAATGCTCTAAAGATTGAGGAATTGGTTAGGTCCCTCCAGACCTATGAACTCAATCTTCATCCATCCAAGAAGAATGAATATCTTTCCTTGAAACCAATCAAGGAATCTTTGGATGATGATGACAGTGATGCTGAGATGAGTGAGGAAGAATTGGCTCTCTTCGTTAAAAGATTTCGTAAATTTTTTAAAACGAATAAGAGGTTCAACCCTAAACAGGGAGGTAAATTTTCTAAGAAGCCAAAGTCTAAGCCTTGGAAAAACGAAAAAAATCCCAAGAGTGGTGACAAGAAATCTTAAGGTGTTCAATGCTATGAATGTCATGGCTTCGGCATATCTCACCAAATTACCCTAAAAATAAAAAGAGTAACGGCAAGGTGATGAATGCCTCTTGGGATGACAATGAATCCGAGGATGAAGAATCAACAACTCTTCTTCAAGTAAAGAATCTGTAAATCATACGGTTTTCACTGTCTCCTTTTTTGGAATAAATGAGTCTTCCTCCTTGGTTAATGAGAAGGAAAAAAGCGATGATGGTAGAGACACCGAGTCTAGTGAAGACATTGAGAAGAGTCAAAGTGACTCTGAAAATGATGAAGATATAAAATCAACTTATGATAAGTTGTATTCTGAGAGCCTAAAGCTGACAGAGGAAAAAATCTCTTTGAGTAAAAAACTCGATCGTTTTGCATGAAAGAGATGCCTGTAAACTAGTAGTAGAAGAGAAGTTTGTTCTAGTTAGTAGCTTGAAACTGAAAAGGCTGCTCTTGCGATTAAGGTTCAATGTCTTTCGGAAGAAAATGTCTCAATGATCAATGTGATGAGAACATCAGAAATTGAAAGAGACACTTCCAAGAAAGAAGTTGAAGAGTCAAAGACTCTTTTTGTGGAGTTGGAATCTGAAAAGGTTCTCTTGTTGACAAGGTTGTTTTTCTTAAAATAGAATATAACAAAGTCCTTGAAGACAAGACAGACTTGATTAAGAAAGTCTACATCCTTGAGGAGGTAAGAATGTTTGGCAACAGTCTATGTCTAAATGAATTAGTGCAGAACTATGGTTCAAATTCAAATAAGACTGACATAGGACATGAAGATACACCTATTGGTCCCATAGTTGTTGGCACAATTGCTAGTGCAGTATTTGAGCCAAATTATTCTAAACCTAAAAAAGGATGACCCTTCTCCTTCGGGCACTAAGGCCTCTACAACTGTTGTTAGGCCTAGAAAGCAGCTCCAAGGGAGAATTGGTAGAGGAATCAAATACCTGCAAAAAGATGTCCTCCTCCTAGATTCATTCCCACATGTTTTTTGTGTGGTCTGAAGGGTCACATCCTACCCAATTGCAATGTTTTTAGGAGATTTCCCCGAAATGGTTCATGGAACCAAAATCAAAGTCAAGGGAATCTTCAAAGTCAAATTCAAGTTCTTGCTGAAAAGTCTAGAAGCTTGAGCGAAGAAGTCATGAGAATCGCTCAACTTTCTAGGACTAGTCATGGTCCGTTCACACCTAATGATTTTCAAAGAGGGGAGAATTAGACAAATCAGAATGCTAGGACTCGGCAAAGGAGAGAGAAGTCTAGGAGATCTAAGAAGAAGAAAGTCATTCCTACACATGATAAATATCATAGGGACAATCAAACTTTGAAATCCATGTATGTAAGAAATGATGACCTTAAGTGTTTTTTCATTCATACTGCCCTGAAAGCGCAAATTATTGATATGTGGTACTTTGACAGTGGGTTTTTTGGGTATATGACAGGTAACAAGTCCTTATTCACTCAACTTGACGAATGTTCAGATGGGATTGTTACTTTTGATGATGGAAGCAAATCTTTTGTTAAGGGGAAAGGTATTATCGAAGCATCAGACATTCCAAAACTTAAGAATGCCTTGTTTGTAGAAGGGATGAAGGCTAATTTAAATAGCATAAGTCAATTGTGCGATGATAACCATGTTGTGCGCTTTACCCATAATAAATGCTTAGTCATTAATGCTAAAGGTAAGTGTGTTCTAAAAGGGTTGTAAACCACTGATAATTGCTACGGCTTAATCCCGAGTTCAATTCCCTCAAATGTCTGTAATAGGGCTAAAGTTGAGGAGGTATATCGATCTGTGGCACCAGAGGCTAGGTCACATGAATTTCAAAGACCTAAGCAAACTCTCAAAGCATAAGCTTGTGAGAGGTGTGCCCAAACTAGGGAAGTTATCTACAGTTGTGTGTGGGTCATGTCAAATTGGCAAACAAATTAGAAGCCCACACAAAAAGACTTCAGATATCGCAACTTCACATACACTAGGACTAATATGGATCTCATGTTTCCTACAAGAACTGAAAGTCTAGGTGATAAGCGATACATCCTAGTGATAGTAGATGATTTCTCCAGAATGTCATGGGTTGCATTCATAAGAGAGAAGTCCGATGTTTTTTAGAATTTTAAGAGTATCTGTTTTAGAGTTCAAAATGAGAAAGAATGTCCAATCACTTGAATTCAAAGTGATCATGGAAAGGAGTTTTAAAACTCTAAGTACAATGAATTTTGTAATGAGTCGAGTACTAAACATGAATTTTTTGCTCATATTACACCTCAACAGAATGGTGTTGTGGAGAGGAAGAATAGGGTTCACCAAGAGATGGCTAGAGTTATACTCCATAGCAACAACTTAGCTACTCATTTCTAGGCTGAAGCAGTTTGTATTGCATGCTATACTGTAAATAGAGTTTACACAAGGCCCGAAACAAGAAAAACCCCAAATAAATTGTGGATAGACAAGAAACCCAATGTCAAGTACTTACGAGTATTCGAAAGTAAGTGTTATGTCCTTAAGGATAGAGAGCAATTTGGCAAGTTTGAATTCTGAAGTGATGAAAGGATCTTTCTTGGGTATTCCACCAATAGTAGGGCATATCGAGTGTATAAGTTGAGAACCTCTACTATCATGGAGTCCATCAATGTGGTTGTAGATGACTTCGGAATTGAGTATGTGCAACTGGAAGATGATAGTGCTGAAAAAGTTGAAACTATTTTAACTCCTCAAATTGAAATGCAAATCATCTCCTAGAAAATCTACACATCCTAGGGTTGTGAATCCTCACTCCTCCATTAAAATTATTGGAGATCTTGAAATTGGAGTAAGAACAAAGAATCAAATTGAAAATGAGGTTAGCTACCTTTGCTATACATTTAAACCCAAAAATGTAACTGAAGCTCTTGCAGATGATAATTGGATAAATGCTACGTAAGATGAGCCGATTCAGTTTATAAGGAATGATGTATGGTTTTTAGTATCTACGCCTAAAGATACTAATGTAATAGGTACCAAGTGGATTTTTAAGAATAAATCTGATGAAAATAGTATTATTATAAGAAATAAGGTTAGGTTGGTTACACAGGGATATACTCAAATTGAAGGCATCGATTTCGATGAAACCTTCGCTCATGTTGCCCAGCTAGAGTCAACCATAATTCTGCTAGTTGTGGCATATCATCTCAAATTCAAACTTTTTCAAATGGATGTCAAGATTGCCTTTCTGAATGGCATTTTGCAGGAGAAAGTCTATGTAGAACAACAGAAAGTGTTTGAAGACCTAAATCACCTTGACCAAGTCTATCGCTTAAAGAGGGCTCTCTATGGTTTGAAACAAGCTCCTCGAGCTTGGTACGAGAGATTGACTACTTACCTCTTAGAAAAATGGAGTTTTTAGAGGGGGAGTAGATAGAACCCTATTCATTAAGACTGTCAAGGCAGATATAGTCATCGCCCAAATTTATGTTGATGATATTGTCTTTGGTTCCACATCAGACTCACATGCTCACTCATTTGCTGAACAAATGAAAATTGAATTTGAGATGAGCATGGTTGGTGAGCTGAGTTCGTTCCTTGGTCTTCAGATCAAGTACTTGGCTACTAGGATCTATGTATCTTAAATCAAGTATGACAAAGACCTTGTGAAGAAATTTGGCATGAGCTCTGCTAAGCATGCTCATACTCCCATGAGTACTACTACAAAGCTTAATAAAGATTGTTCAGGCAAGGATGTCAATCAAACCTCTTATATAAGTATGATTGGTAGTTTGATTTATCTCACTGCCAGTCGTCTTGACATTGCCTTTCGTGTTGGAGCGTGTGTTCGCTATCAAGCGAGCCCTAAAGAGTCACACTTGCCAGCAATCAAGTGTATTATTTGCTATATAAGTGGAACTTTATCTTCAGGCCTCTGGTATTCTTTTGATACTAATGTCGTTGTAGTTGGGTATTCCGATGCCGACTGGGCTAGAAATATCGATGATAGGAAGAGCACCTCCAAAGGGTGTTTATATATTGGAAACTGCTTAGTAGTTTGGCTTAGCAAAAATCAGACTTTCATTTCCTAGTCTACTGTCGAGGCTGAGTACATAGCGGCCGGCAGCTGTTGCACCTAACTTTTGTGGATGAAAAAGATGTTGCATGATTACGAAATTGAGCAGGACACTATGGCTGTGTATTGTGATAACACTAATGCCATCAATATTTCCAAAAATCCCATTCAACACTCTCACATAAAGCACATTGACATTAGGCATCATTTCATATGTGATCTTGTTGAGCAAAATGTTGTGTTTGTTGAGTATGTCCAAACTGAGAACCAATTTGCAAACATTCTTACAAAACCCTTAGATTCCCTTAGTTTTGAGTTCCTTAGGAAATTCATAGATTTGTACGGAGTTGAGTGATTGTATGCTTTCTTATAGCCTAGGTGATTCATATGTCTCATTCTTTCCTAGTGCTATCTCTCCGGTGTATCTTAGTAGTTTTGATTTTTCTATTTTTTTTGTTTTTTTTTTGTTGAAAAAAGAAAATCCCAAAAAGATTTGAAGTTTCTTTTTAGTTAGGATGTTTTTCTTTCGAATATTCAAAAATCTCAAAAACATTTAAAAATTCAAAATTAACAAAAAAAGATTTTGGTTTGGCTTTCTCTCCTATCATGATATACATGTGTTAATTTCCTTGTGATCATAATTCAAAATTCTTACCCAATGATGAATGTTAATAGGATTGAGTAAGTGAGGATAATACATCTTCTAGGTCTTATAAGTGATTAAAAATGGACTAAATCTCAGTTAGAGTTAGGTGAACAATGTTGCTGTGTTTTACACATGCACTCGAACTGACCCTAGAAAAAGGTCTAAGTTCCTATGTTTAGGTTATGATATTATTCCTTATGGCTCACTAGGTTAATCAAATCTAAAATGACTAATAGGTTAATATTCCATTTCTTGTGCCCCTATTTAAAAAAAAAATTGAGGCAATGGAAAGGGCTACCTGTGAGCTAGTGATAGCTTCTATTGGATGCAACTAGTAGTCATCGCTACTCTTTGTCAACTGCTTAGTTGTCTTTCTTGGTTGCAAGTGTGAAAGCCTCTCCTGCTAGTAGAGAGGGCTACCTACTCACGTGTGAAAGCCACCATTGTAAGAAAATTAGTCTTGAAAAGTATCAAAGAATTCTAACTTTGAGTGAAGTTTGATAGAAAAACAAAATTATGATCTTTAGTCGAATTAGGGGTGAAAATTGCACATGATAAAATATTTTGAAAAATGGAATTAACTAGGTTTGAATTCTAGTGTTTGAGAAACCTGGAGTCCCTTAATAATCATAATGTCAAACCCTTAAAAAATGGATGAAACCTATAAAAGAGTCCAGTCAGAACAATC
This sequence comes from Tetracentron sinense, assembly GCA_015143295.1. Taxonomy (NCBI): domain Eukaryota; kingdom Viridiplantae; phylum Streptophyta; class Magnoliopsida; order Trochodendrales; family Trochodendraceae; genus Tetracentron; species Tetracentron sinense. The sequence goes on along the minus strand of CM026556.1, from coordinate 11,186,576 downwards.
ACTTCACACACATTGCATCAAAGTGAGACTTTGACACTAACTGTGATTCAGTGCTTAAAACTATGATTGATTACCTAATGACACTAAAAGTTGATGGAATTATCCTTAGTTAGTCCAGGCTTACTAAAGTTGATTCTTGGGTGATTTTAGCTATGATTTTTTGGAAATCTCTTCATGCATGTGTGGTTTTGAAATTGGTCAATCTCAGGGGGGATAAATTTTCATTTATGCCTTGTTTGAGGAGGAGAATTTGTAAAAGAGTTAAGCTTCAAAATTCTAGTTTGAAAGAATTTTTTTCCAAAATTTTGGCTTAACTAGTCGACTGCTCTTCATGACCGATCAACCGATTTTCGTGGATTTGGGGTTTTAAACACTGTTTTCAAAATTTTATCCCATTCTCTTTGTTGAAACAGTGTGAAAACCTCTAGGGCTTCCGAAGATACTCTCTTCCTCTCCTCCAAAAAGGTAATTCTTTCTCCCTTTCTCTTCTATTTCGGTTAGAGCTTGCTCTAGGGTGTCAAATCCATCATGGCTTTTGTTTTTTCATTCATCATACTTGCTTTTCTCATGACCGGCAGCAAGAAATGTCATATACATATAGTTGATGAACCAGAAGAAGCTTCCTCTGATCGGGAAATCCTTGCCCTTGATTCATTTGTTCTGATTAGTCATGGAATTTCGATTAGGGAAAGACCTCTTAGGAGAATGGTCAATTCTCCTTCTGAAAATCAGTGAAAGGCCTTGGCTGATAAGACTGTCCCTCAAGAGGGAAACGCAAAGCTCCTGAATCATCTGGTCCAACTCCTTTGTCCCAATTCATTTCGACTACTACTGCTAAACTCTATGGTGATTATTTTTGCAAACGATCAGTCATGATTGAGCAAGATATAATTCTTTCAAATTTTGGTGAGTATCATTTGACTAGTATCATCAAAGATCATAATTAGGAGGGTCTCCTTACCCTTACTGATCAAGCTCCTGTTCAACTGATCCAAGAATTCTATTCCAACAATCATAAAGTTGAACTTGCTTCCTTGTCCTTCAAATCCCATGCCCTTGGTATCTTAGTCAAGATGGATCCTGACATCATTGCCCAATATCTTGACTGTCCTCGAGTCCCTGGTGCATACTATCCATATCGGTATAAGGACGATGCAAATAAAGACTCTTTGGATGATATAGCAATTTTTCTTTGTGGTACTCCGTCTTCCTGGATAGGGTCATCTCTTTCTATGTCTCTTCTTACCAAGGAAGCTCGCCTCGTTCACATGGTGATGAGTGCTAACATCCATCTAAAGGTTCATATCACTGACCTCCGTGAGGACCTTGCTCGATTCCTCTTCAGTTTGATGCGTGGTCATGGGATTGATCTAGCGACGCGTATCATTGATCTGATACTTCAGAATCATTCCTCCAATACTTTTGTGGGTACACTGCCTTTTGGATTCCTTATTTCATTGTTATTGCGGATTCAAGGCGCTAAGGCTTCTCGTGGTGATGACCTTAGTAAGCCAAAGGGTCCAATCAACAAGAAGTCGCTTACAAGCAATATTTCTCATGCTACTGCCCAAGATGATGATGATTCTCCACATGCGGGTCCATCTCGACAGCGCACTACTATGGAGGATCTTGCAACGATGATGACCGCCATGCAGACTGATTTTCGAGGTCATGTTGACTCCTTTATAGAGTTTCGAAGTTAGTTTGACTCATTTACTACTAAGGTCTGAGGCCGACTTGGCTCTCTTGATGTTGTTGTCCTTGGCGTTCAGTGCGACGTTCGTGATTTCCGGATCCTCTATGAGTCGAACTTGACTTCAGATAATGATGCTTAGAGTCGGTCTTTAGATGCTCCATTTTTTTTTTCTTGGGTTATGGAGCGTTGTCATGTTTAGTCGGATGTATTAGTTCTGGTTTATGTTTTCGGATATGGATATGTATTTGACTATGATGATGGATGATGGTGTTTTTATTATGGATAGTTTGGTCTTATGAGATATGCTCCTTGTTTATTATGATTATATTTATGGATGCTTATTTCAATTGACTATTCATATGCTCTATGATGTGTAATGGTGATGCTCTAATTTTCATATGGATACATGTTTCTCTCTTTCCTGTATTCGGCCTTTGGCAGTTCATGCCAAAAAGGGGAAAAGCTTGTGAGCTCACATTCACATATTGCTTACTGCTTATATATCTATCTGCCTTTATTTTTATCTTCTCCATGCTACACGGGTGTTTTTGTTTTAGCATGTGCAGATTACAGATAGCAAACAACAAAATGCATGACAAGTTCTTAAGTTATGTCCTTGATCAATGTCATGTATTTATTTTGTTTATGAGTCATGTAAAGTACAATCTTTCCATTTTTGAATCATTTGGGATAGTCCGTACCTTGTATGTTCGTCAGTTGGTTTTTGACACAAAATTGCCAAAGGGGGAGATTGTAAATCCTAATTTTTCTTGGCTAATTCTGTGATAAAAAAAATTGGTCTATAGGGTTGGTCCAACTTGTCATGATTTGTGAAGATTGGTGAAGTCGAAGATTAAAGAATTCTCCTACAGGCTTCGCTCAAGGATCTAAGATGGTAACTAACCTAGAGATCCTCGTAACTAGGTTGGAATTGACTTAGATCACATTTAAAACAACCAAGGTGATTAATTTAGACTTAGGAAGATGGCCCAAGTGAAAAATAGATTTAGTGGGCAAATTTTGTGTCAACCGGTTGATTGGTCATGAAGAGCATTCTACCCCTGGCCTACCCATCGACCGCTCCTCATGACCGGTCGACCATTGATGGCACTATTTTGTAAGGGCTTATTTTCCAGAGAGGTCTTTTATGAGCGGTCAACCCCTCTCACCAGCGGTCGACCCATAATGCCTTCTTAAGTGTTCTAATTGTTCTACAACTCTAAATGGATTATAAATAAACCCTTTTAAGACCTAATTCGTGTGAATTGAATTGTTTTGTGAGAGTGGAGGCCAGAGAACCCCTTCTAGGGTTTTCATTAGTTCTTGGTTGATCATCCTTGATCCCTCCTCTCACAATCGATTTAGAGAATGCAAGAATAGTTTCTTATTCTTTGAGCTTGCATTGAGAGATCTTAAACGCTTTTAAGATTCCCCTAGAGTCTGAGATTTATAAATTGATTCAACAAACCCCAACACTCGTGGAGTGTTATCGGCCGGGGAGATCCGGAGCCTTCAAGGAAGGAGATCGATCTTCAAAGATCATGTATTAAAGAAGCTTTTAGAAGAGTTGGCTGGTGAAGAACTAGAGTTGCTATGGCGGAGATCGAACTTGCGTGTTTGTGGACTTCAAGATGAAGATTTTGGACCAAGGAACGTAGTGTCATGTCCGGGTTGGGTAAGGTCTAAGTCTAGTACTTGATAACATTCTCTTAGTGGATTTTATGCTGAACTAGGTCCCGTGGTTTTCCCAGAAGGGTTTCCACGTAAAAATCTCTTATGTTGGAATATGGATTGATTGTTTATTTCTGCTTAATTAACTTGCTAAATTAAAAAATAGTAAAAATCCTTAGATAGAACTATTCACCCCCCTTTAGGTCAAAGAGATCATCGATCAAGGTAATTTTAGTATCCGAATTTGTTTATTCAGATGATTATCTGAATAGGTATCCAATAAAATAAATTCAAATAGTGATTTTATAATCCATTTATAATCATATACAATATAGATATTAGTATATCTGTTTCGGTAAATAACCGCCTGATTATGTAATATATAATTAATATACCATAAATTTACAAAATTAGAATAACCCTAGGAGTGAGTAAATATTAACCATAGTTAATGAGTGTTAAAAGGGACATGTGGTGGACTGTAGAGATGGGCGGGTTCCACTGGGCAGGACGCACCCATGGAAAGAATCAATTTCTATTTAAATATAAAATTTTGAATGGGTCAAATTTCCCACATAGTCAAAAATTACATTCTAATTTTGGGGCACTAGCCCACTATATACAACATTGAGGTAATATATCTTTTTTAAATTATACTTAAAGAGTTAATGAGGGGTGGGGTGGCATGGCCCCTCCCGCCCCTGGTAGCCAATGTCAAGACAATGTTGTTAACTTTATTGATAAGTGTAATGTTGCCACCTCGATCAAAATTTTGCACTACATGCATTGATGTTCTTCCTAATAATTTCACCCACAAAAAAAATGCCTGACAAATCCTTGCATAAATTTTAGATCATTAAATTTAAACAAAATAATGCAAAAATACCTACCTTTAAGGGCCAGGGTTAATCTCACTACTCCAAAACCTCGATGGAAGGCATTCACGCCAATATGAAGAAATTTAGACAAAACTCGTAGGGGGGTTGGAGACCTCCTTAGCTTATACAGAGTGAATGCGACCCATCAACATAATCCAACTCATAAAAAGATTTTATCATCTTTTATCAAAGAGTAAATGCGACCCATCAACATAATCCAACTCATAAAAAGATTTTATCATCTTTTATCAAAGAGTGAATGTGACCCATCAATATAATCCAACTCATAAAAAGATTTTATCATCTTTTATCAAAGAGTGAATGCGACCCATCAATATAATCCAACTCATAAAAAGATTTTATCATCTTTTTTCAAAAAATTATATTAAAAGTCAACTCCTATTCTCCTCAAATAAAAAGTTAAAACAAAAGTTGCCTTCAAGCTTTCACCGTCCTAAACAAATGTAAATACACTTAATACCACTTCACACATGTGAAAATAGGCACATATTTCTCATAAAATAATGATTTTTAATAAAAATCAATTATTTAAAAATCAATCTTTTTGCAAAAATTGCATTTTTTTTAGTAAGAGCATCTCCAACACTATCCCTATTCTAACTCCCTCTATAACACCCCTAAAACTCATCTTGAACATAATGAAACTTTGGGCCGTTACATTTCTTATCTCCACTTAACTTAATAGCAACAAAGCAAAAACTAAATGATAATTCTTCAAAATAGTGACCATAAAATTTCAATATAATCATCTCATCCTGTATATCAAGAAATCGAATATGAACCCAACTCAAGATCTCCTCATCCATAATAAACTATGCCTAAAGCAACATCCACAAAAAGTATATCAAGTTTATTACAATTTTCCACATAACAACTGAAAATAAAGGCCTAATAGTAAGGCCAACTGTCAAGATCCTGAACTCCCTCCTCGGGAAGCTCACCTTCCTCTTCTTCTTATTGATATACCTCCTTGACCCAAGGTGTGACAATGTGCTCTTGCGCTAAACCTGATGATAATAACAGGTCGACTGATTATTGAAAACACTCAGTGGATATCCAATCTAACTAACAATAGCAATATCACATGCACTTAGTCAAAATCCAGCTCATGACATAGTTACATAATCAATAACAGTTTCATATAAGATGTACATCGTTAGAGTGCGAAAAACATATGAGCATATCATGTCATCTTCTTGACTTGTGTACTTGTGCGACACTTGAACTTGTACTATGAGTTTTATGCATGCTTGCTTCTCATGAGATAATGTTTTAGGTCCTCACGTCATATCCATGGTGAGCTGCGATGCGGGGCTAAGCTCCCAGAGCATCCTTGTGATCAAAGTTAATGATGCATTATCCAGGACTTACAATCGTATCCATGGAGAGTACACATAGTTTATCTGCGCTCCTTGTACTTCAGGATCCATAATCCATGTCCTTGTAATTTAGTGTCCTCGTCCGTGCACAGTGTCCTTGTAATTCAATGTCCTTGTTCATGCACAATTTCCTTGTAATTTAGTGTCCTTGTTCATGCACAGTGTCTTTATAGTTCATGCACAGTGTCCATGTCATGCTCATGTCATACTTGTGTACCCGTGAGACTTGTAAACTACCACACATGTGAACTTGTGTTTTAGTGTCGTGATTAATATTCCAACTCAGTCATCCCTTAGATTTCGATCATCCGCCAAGCAACTCTGTCAGGGTACATCTTCCTGGTTAGAGAATTCCCGACCTGGAATACTTCTTATAAGTTTAGGCCTACCCGAATGTCGATCACCATACAATATAAGTAGATATAATTTATCATAACAGACAACAATATCTCTTTAGTCTAATTTGACAATTTCAATAACCCCATTTCCACATTTAGCATTCCTAAGCATCTAAGCAAGCACATTCAATCCATCATTTATGTACGGATGCCCTTCCTCCATTTTTAACATTCCATCATCCATTCACATCAATTCATGAATCATAATCATACCATCAACCTCATCCATCATCACTTTCATTCATCCACAAACCATAACCATGTCATTAGACCCATCCATCATTAATTCTATCATTCAATTCAATATAAACATCATCAAGCATTATAATACAACATTCAATCTCCTCATCATGTTTAGCAAAAACCCTTAATTACATATAATAGCTTATTTTAGGCTTCAAGCATAGTAATCTACTCATTTACATGATAAACATTCAATAATCATGTCTAATCATGTGAAATCATACGATAAAATATAATAAAATTAGGTTAGAAGAGATATTGACTTCATTTCATGCTCAATTTCATTAATCCATGCATACTCATGTAAATCTCTTAGTAATCTATACTTATTCATGCAAAACAATACAATAGGTTAGATTAGAGAAGATATCGACCTTAAGGATCGTTCCTTTCAATCCAAATCACTTGCAAGAGGCTTTGAGGTTGATCTCCAAGCCAATCTCCTTCTTCAAACAAAACTCTCCTTTCCCTAGCAATTCCTCTTGAAGAGTTTTCTCTCATTCTTTGCCAAATTAGGTTAAAAGACCTTAGAATACTCTAAACCCTGAAAATAGGACCTCCATTTATAGTCTTTGGGTTTAAAAACCTAAAAATCCGAACTTAAGCCCTTTATAAAAACTAAACTCTATGACACCGTTCGAACGTTGTAGAATCGTTTGAACGGTTCTTCAAACGAATGTGTAAAATTGATTGCAGAATTTGTTTCAATTGTTCATTCTCTAGCTCCGTTCGAACAAACATATATTCGTTTGAACGTTCGTTCGAATTAACCTAAGGTTTTTCGAATGGTTTTGGGTTCTGAATTGCTTACCCTCCATTTGAATGAAAACCCACCCCATAATTGCCTCATTTTATGTATTTTTCCATTTTCTCTTTCATTTGCTTAGACTTTTATAAATTTTAAACATTCCAAAATATTAATTGAGATTAAATACCCATTAAGACAATTCATTAACATTAAGTCATGACCCATAATTTAGTTTGATCATTGTGCCCCTGATGAATACTTGAATTACTTAGAATGGAGTTCGGGTCTCTATACCCTTGGCCAAAATAGGGAGGATGAAGAAGAAACGTGCATTCCAACAGTCTCTGATAAGTGCTTAATTTTGCTTAATTATCCCCATTTAAATAAGCATTATCATACTTCTTTGGTTTATATCTTCATTTTTACACATAAAGTGGTGTATTCTCTCCTCACCATTGCGTTGTCCTCTTTCTCTTAATTTTCATGATACATTTGCATGTATTTATACATGTCTTGGAAGGCCGCATGCAAAATATTTTTAAGAGAAACTTATTACGTGTATTTATTTTTTGTAGGAATCCTAACCCCAGACTACTCTCGAGATTCAAGAAGTCCAAAGTTTCAAATAGCTCATGTTCAACTCAAAGATCTAAAAGAGTCAAAGCCCAAGCCAAAAGTCTAAGAAGTCAAGTCTCAAGTCAAAGAGTCAAAGCCCAAGAGCAAAGCCCAAGACCAAGTATAGAAAGATTCTACAACATGGCTGAAGAATCTTAGGAAGATATGGATTAATATGATTTTGGCATAAAAAGGGTGGAAATCTCTTGAATTAGAAAGAAGAAGTGTGCTATATTGATGTTTCTATTTCAGAAAAAATGAGAAAGCCTATTTTGGTCACAAGAACTCTTTATTTTGGGTGGATTTTGGAATTCAAGCAAGGAGCTTAATGGAGGTCAACTAAATCTACAAGAAAAGCAAGAAATTTCGTGGATGGCTAGAGGAGTGCTATTATTTAGCAACCAATCCCAAACAAAGAATGAGGATTTTCCGGATTCCCGCCTAATCTGGACAGTACTTACTAATTTGGACATAACTTTTGACTCAAAATTTGGATTAAGGCAAGGTTTAATGTTTTAGAAAGAAGACTTAAAGGGGAACAAAATTTTATTTCACGAAGATCTCCTAATTCGGACGTTTAAGAAGTGCAATTTTGGTTGGAATTTTGGAATTAGAAGTTTCTCTTTTGGTTTTTTTTCCCTTCTCTTCTTCCCTTTAGTCTATATAAACCTAAAGTGAGAGACTTTTGGGGCTCTCTGATCTTTTCTCATTCTCTTTTCTCTCTTCTTCTTTTAGCTTTTTTTGGAGTTATTTTATTGTAGTGTTTGGAACACCATTAAGGAGGATGACAACTCCAAACATGGTTGGCTAAACACCCTTCTAAGGTTAGGGATTTGAAACCTTTTTCCAATTTATGTGGACGATGTGGATGATTTGATTATTTATTTTAATTGAATAATTTTCTTAGTTTGGTTAATTGTTCCTCTCTATATGTTCTTTGATTTCGTATGATCTAATGATATATGGAATGCTTGGATCCCCTGTGAGTTGGATACAAAGTGATTTTTATATTTCTCTAATTATTCAATTGAATTTAATAGTCAGTGGTTTTATCGTATAATTTTCCATCTAGATTAAATCTTTATTTAATTTTAGATGTGTTTTCATCCAAATCTAAGCATAAAGAGGGATAGGTGGATTTTCCTGAAACCTTAGATTTTTTTTTCATTGCTTTACAGTTATCAGTAATTTTTGCTCCATTCTCATTGAGTGGAAAACTGATTTTAAATCTCTCTTTTCTCTAGATTTCGTTTCCTTAATTCTTGTTGCACAATAGTCAATCCCTGTGGATTCGACCTTATGCTCACCAGATACATCAACTGTGTCACTTGTACACTTGCAAGTATATTATTTTTACTCTTGATTTTATGTCCATTAATTTGGATTAAATTAAGTTGTAACAGTCTCCTTAAAGCAACTCATTAGGATAGGGCTGGCGTTTCAGCTCGTCAAAAAATGGTCTCTCTAGATTTTGTATATATTTTTTAAATTGTGACAAGGCAACGGTCACAAGGCAATGGCCACAAGGCAACGACTCACTCCCACTTTTCCTTCAAAACACCATCATTCTTCCTCTCTTCCTTCCTATTCTCCTAATTCTTTCATACTTCATCAGAATGATTGAAAGGTCAGTAGCTAGAAATTTTATAGTTGATTGTTGATATTCTACAATTAATGGTTGCATTGCACGTGTTTGTTGATATTCTCAAATGAGGACAGTAACTGGGAATTTTACTTTCTCTACTTCAGCTCTTATTTCATGGTTTTGTGGAGATTGTGATGTTGTTCGTGAATTTTTTATACTCTCGTCTTAATTTTGGGCATTGATTGGTAAGATGTATGAATAACAATCTAGTTGGCTTTATTAGTTTCTAAGAGCATGATCTTGTAACCAAGTAGTTTGGTCATTTTCAAGGTCCACAATGGAAACCGAATTGGATATGTCTTCTATATTGGTTACTTAAAACATTATAAAATAAAATAAAAAAACGTTGCAAATGTGGACTATCCGACTTTCTATTGCACTTTGCTGGTTACTCATAGGAAATAATTTAGAGTAACACCATAGCTAAGTTTTACTTAATTTTGGTGTGTTCTTCTTTGTCTACTATCATACAGTGTCATGATTTTCATCTCATAATCATTTTGAATTGTTTTAAACTATTTGTTAGCAACTTTTAGAGTCCCACGAAATTGTAGTAAACCTTGCCAATTTCAAACCTATTATAGAACTTTTTCGCAGCTTACATGGTTGCTTGTATTTGAGTACCCTGCATTAATGAGATCAAATTTGTATATCGTATATTATTCAATAGAACTTGTGCATAATTTCACCATTTTGAGATTTATTGTAGTTGAAAATTGTCAATTGAATTCTACCTGTTATGACAATGATTTTGTTTGTACTCTCATATGAGTCTTTGATATTGTTTTGCTATCCAATACTGATTTTATCTCTTGAATAGGATTCACATTCTAGTTTTGTCAAGATTGTTCACTTAATCATGATATTTTTTGTTCTTTTTATAGAGGGATTCTCAAAGAAATACGTACTACATTAATCTTATGTACACAACCAATCTTGACGACCAATTTCTGGAAGCTTCAGATCAAGTAGGCCAACATTTGATCAACCTACTCACGTCTCAACCCAATCGTCTCAACCTAAGAAGCCACAACGAGGTGGAAACTTCATGTTAGAGGAAGATTTATTACTTGTATAAGCGTTTCTTAACATTATCTTCGATGCAGTGTCCTTGAATGAGCAAAAAAGACAGACCTATTGGCATAGAGTGTTTATGTTTTTCCAGAATCATAGCAAATATTCTAAACGTAACCAAACTTCTATAATGCATTGTTGATCGACAATTCAACTTAGCATGAATAAGTTTTGTTCGTGTCTTGCCCATATTGAGGCAAAGCACCAAAGTAGCTTGAACTAGCAACACAAGGTATTAATAACATTAAAATTTATGAAAATATAATTATCATTATTTTTTTATATGATATTATTTATTTATTTATTTTTTAGATCGTCAAAGCAAAAGAGATGTACCAAGAACTGAACAATAATGCCCCATTTCAAATTGAGCATTGTTGGAATAAGTCGATGTACCAACCAAAATGGTTATAGGAAAGCAATCAGAAGAAGAACCTAAAAAATATAAAAATAAAAATCCTACATCATCTTGTCCTTCTATTCCAGATTTCATAAAGTTAGGAGAAGACGATGACTCACCTAATACTTTCATTGACTTAGAGAGACCACCAAACAGGAAGGTCGAAAAAGAACGATTAAATAATAGAAATGGCAAAGATCGTGAAGATGTGCGCCTATACGAGTTTGCCTCTTGCGGGATTATTACGCGTGATATATGATGATAAAAAAGTGAGCACAAATTGAGATAATGAATATATATGAAAGAACATATCTTCAAGACCAAGAAAAACTTGCTATTGAGCAAAAAACGGTTGCAATTGAGCAAGAAAAGGTTTGAGTGGAACGAGTGAAAGAGGAGAAGAACATAATATTGATGAATACGTTTGTCATGCCTCAAATGCAAGCTAAATATATCCATCGCCTTCAAATGGAAATCTTAGAATAAATAAGTACTTAGTATTATTGATTTATTGTATCGTTTGTTGGAATTAATGAACTAAAGTTAATTATCTTCTCATGTTTTACTTTATTTTGGGAACTAAAAATGCTTATATTATTGAAAAGTAGTTGCCACAAGTGTTTTACAATTAGCCGCGTTGTTGCCACAAGTGCTCGACAAGATTTAATTAAAGTTGAGAATGAGTTTCGATGTCTTTAATGCGACGAATACCTCGAATGAATTCCATAAGTTCAGTCGTACGCTCATGCGGCACTGATGCATGAGAATTTTTCATTGATTGCATCATCGTTGAAGTCTTCTACTCCATTGACATCTCACTTATCCTCAACAACTATTTTATGCATTATTATGCATGCCTTCATAATATCTTTGATCATGTTGCATTTCGAAAAATGTGTAAGTCCACGCACAATCGCAAATCGTGTTTGAAGCACTCCAAATGCCCGCTCTACATTTTGCATATTCCTTTGTGGGGATGGAGTTATTTTTACAAATATTGACCACTTCGGATATATACCATCGGCGAGATAGTAACCCATTGTATAGTCATGACCATTGATTGAGTAGTTGACTAGACCAACACGCCTATAAGTGAGGTCAGTAAATACAGAATACCGTTTTAGCACGTTGGTGTCATTATGGGATTCCAGTTACCCAAAAAAGGCATGTCATATCCAAAGATCATATGACGCCATGACTTCCAAAATGTATTCTTTTCCATGCAGTTGGACAATTGTTCCATTTCCAATGCATACAATCATACTCCCCAACATCCCAGGGAATCCACGATTTTCTCCAACTGCTAGCAATCTACCAATATCATAATTGTTTTGTAACCTTAAGTACTCGTCAAGAAAAATTGCAACAACTGCTTTTACAAAAAAATTTAGAATTTTTATTACGGTTCTTTCACAAATCCTCATGTACTCGTCCACATAATCTGTTGTTACTCCAGTTCATCCTCATTGCGGCAGTGATATTTTGAAGGGAAGTCAAACCGAGCGTTCCAACAACGTTTGTCTTTTGGACGAAGTATGGATTGTGGGATTCTACCGCAGATTGAATACTTAGAAAAAGAGAATGTTGCAATTGGAACCTCCTCCGAAATAGAATTGAAGGATATTCAAGCTTTTTAATAAAATAGTTGAGAAAAAGTCATTCATGGCCTTGAATTCTATCACGCCAAATGATTGCGTGGCCTTGAACAGAAACACGATGTCTTATCAATCGTCTCTCTTTATTGAGTCGTTCTTCTTCCATACAAGCTATTGTCAAGATCTCAAACTCACCGTCGGAGTTGTCGGAGTATTCAAAGTCTTCACGAAGCATATTGTGTAGACGGTTGTGATCCATAGAGACAAAATGACCAATAAAGTTTAGACAAAACTGAGTTTTTATGGTTGCAATGAGAAAATTGAGTTGAGATGGATGAAAATGAGAGAGAAAATATTTTAATTTATAATTGGAGTGTCATCTCATTCAAAAAAAAAATGACCGTTGAAAAATAGACCGTAGAAAAATATATGACAATTGAAAAATATGACCGTTGGAAAAGTTTGTCCGTTGAAAAATATGACCGTTGAAATGATGTTTAAATTTTTTTTAAAAAAAAGAGTATTTAATAGAAATAAGGAAAAAATAGGGAGTAGTGTTGGAGTTGGAGGGAGAAAAAGTGGCTCCTTATTTTGGGGATCTCTTAATTATAGAGAAAAAATAAGGAATTTGTAGAGATAATGTTATAGATGCTATGAGTCATTGAATGTAAAATTAAGTTTCGAGAAACACAAACACAGTTTTGAGAACTTCTAAACAATTTTCTGGGTTGTTTGAACTTTCTCAGGACCATACATTTGTCATAAAAATGAGATTCTTTGATTGATTCTATTTTATTTAAAAATATAATACAAACTCCTCCCAAAATGACTGGATGCATGAAAACTATATATTATTATCACAATATCAAGCACACACTAATCAAGGCTTGTTGATCCATCCAATGGTTTTTATCATATGTGATGATCTCAGACTCCCCATAAATGCGGTCACCTCGGCCAGTGATTATCGCACATCACAATTAACAAGAATTATTCATATGTAAAAGGTCTTACAGGAAATTGTCTTAATTTTCATTCGTAACTCGAGCATTCCGAGTAAGATGTATTCGACTGTTGATTATCTAGTAACTCCATTCTAATCATCGTTTAGATGACCAAAAAATAAACGATGTTCATCAATATTAATATGATAAAGCTTACATGTATGCATAAATAATATATTATAACAAAACTATTCTTAGCAGGGTGCACATATAATAAAACGAGTTTTGATTAGAGGACTGCAAGGCACAATCAAATTTCAACAGACCAAAAAGAGAAAAAAAGAAAGAAAAAACAAAGTAAAATTTTTATTGCCACGTGTCACTTTCCATTTTCCAAAAATGCTTTGTGTTTGCCACAAGCAATAGTTCTACGCTTTGTGTAGCATTTATTCCCTTAGCTCCATTTGGTGGGACTGCTACTTGGGGATAAGGTTTTAGGATTGTACTCTGACTGGGGCCTAGGCTCTCTAACTCGCCATGTGTCCCTTTTAATTCTTTTTTATTATGGTTAATATATATATATATATATATTTTTATGTATATATATAGAGCACACAAACACACAGACAACTCACACATACACCCTCATGCATCAAAGCACACAACACCCACACAACCCTTAGTTAAGATTCACTAACACTTCCCTAACTTACCTTCCCCAAAAAAAAGAAAAAAAATATATTCACTAACACTTAGGGTTAAAGAATCTAACATTATTATTTTTAAATAAAATAAAATGTAATCACAAGAGTTAAAATTTCTTAACCAGAGTTTCAGGGTGTTAGAGGCTAGGGTGGAATATTTTACTCTGCCCTAATGAGTAAATCCAAACTCTAGTTTTGGAGTGGGATTTGGTCCGGCCCTCACTGTACCAAACCCGTCTACCACTCTCTCACACTGGTCATCTCGTGTCACTTTTAACAGTACCTCTTAACGTGGTTCTTTAAAGTCCCTTGGCTCAATAAGGTGGAGTGGAACGAGGGGCCCCTCCCAACCAAGAGGGGACCAAGTAGAATGGTGTCCCCGTTCAGTTCGTGCAGTTCTCCTGCCGGGGCTTAGAACAAGGGCTTTCCATCGTCCTAGACGTCCTCTGGATCGCACAAGATGTCACTTTAACACAAGTAGTGTAGTCAAATTAAGCCGAAATGTGGCTACGCGCTAACTACGGCTTGACTTGACTTAAGATTTACTAACCCCTTGCAGTTCAACCATCCAATCTTAATTTTTAGAAAAAATAATTAAAAAAAATATTAACTCTAAAATTAAAAGTATTTATAACTAGAGTTTAATGAGCGGTTAAAGAGGGCTTTTTGGGTGCGCCAAATCCTGTCTCCAAGTTTTAGTGAGCCGCCTGTCACATCCCCAAACTTTTACCAATCTGAAGACCTTTCCCACCGTGGAGATAAAGCTTTGATGTACATAAAAGATGATGTCTTTAGAAGGGAATATTGACAAACACAGTGCATCACATGTAGTGGATAAGCCCACCATTTCTCTACTCGCTCTCTAACACAGTCGCCAAGGGTAAGTTCCCAGGAGACCACGCCATTTGGTAAGCACGCAAAAACATGAAACAAGAACATAGAAAAATAAAATAAAGAAAGAGTAAAAATCACTCTTCCGAATCTCTCTCCCCAAATCTCTTCCCCGTCACCGTCCCTCCATTTTTCTCTCTTTCTCTCTCCTCAAAACCCCTCTCTCTCTTCCTCTTTGTTAAAGATTCTCTCTGGTTCTCCTTAACCAGGTTTTGTTTATATAATATTTTGTGAAATTAGGGTTTGATTTGGTTTGATTATGGATTGATCGATCCGTCGCAGAAGGTGTTCATGTTTGCATGATTGGTTCAGTTCTCTGTTATTTTTACCTCACTGTAGCTAACATCTCTAACATCCATGTTTTTCAATGGCGTTCGCAGGGGTAGACAGAGAGGGGTTTTTTTTCTCTCTCTCTTCTGTTGTTCTTTGAATTTCCTATTGAGGATCAGGTAAGAATCTAGACATTCTCATGATTTCTTTTTGTTTTATTTTCTTTGTTTTTTTAGAGAAACACCTTAAATCCCACCACAACTCTCAATTGATGATTGAAATCATTTTGATCCGCTTAAAGAAAAAAACCTACTAATCTATATGCTTTCTACATATGATAGTTTTTGACAGATTTAGCTAGGATATGCATGTCTGGTTAATCTAATCTCTGTACGACGGTATTATTAGGGTTTTGTGATTAATTAGTACTGTAACGGGTGGGTTGCATTTGTTTCTCTGTATGTACCTTCCCTTGTTGCATGTGTTAAGTTCTTGTAAATCTTTGCTAAATCCTAGCTCATGAATCAATTGGTCATGAAATTGCTCATTTCTTGTTGCTTTATATGGGACTAGCGGGTGGCACGTGCGATGCACGTGAGAGCGAGGGGAAGGAGTTAACTATAATTAATAGGAGTTAAAAGGGACACGTGTTAACCACGGGTGTGATTGAACTCTCCCCGAGTTCAATTGCAATTGACTGTGATTCTATTCTTTAAATAGATAGATGAGGGTTGTTTGGGAATTAAAGTAAAACATTAAAATAAAATTTTGTTTTATATAAGGGTAGTTTAGGCATTTCAGAAAATTCAGGCTACGCCTGCCTCTCCCATTATAATAGTATGGGACAGGCTGTCTGAATTTCGGAAAATCAACAAATGAAAAGTATGCTTTAGTCATCTCAACAACATTACTAGTTGGTTTCATTTTTCTGCTGGTTTGGTGGTATCTGTACCTTCCCTTGTTTTCTGTTAAAAAAACTCTAATTAGAAGATGCAATTCCCATACCAATTCTAGCATAGTGAGTTGCCATTAGTGACATTGCGGTTTCTTGGTCAGTAGAGTATTCAGATTTCATTGGCAATCCCTTTAGAATCTCATTTTCGTTCTGTTTACTGAATGTTATAATCTAAGAAGTAGCTGCATCAAGTTGTATTGACCTTCCATTTATGCATTAAGACAAAAAGGGTGGAAAGGCATATTGAAGGTCCAGTAAGAGTTCTCTAGGAGCATTCAATATAAGGTAGGTTTCGGGAGAAGACATTGACCTCCCGTTGGTGTCTTTGGAAGGAGCATGGTTCAAAATATCGGTATCGGGTGCCGTATTGGTAAATCCAAAACAAGATACGTATCAGTGTGTCGGACCGTATCGGATAGAAAAATAGATGGATTTTGAGGACATACACTCTTTAGAAGAGAAAGTTGTGGCTTCCATACACCCTTGTTTTTTTGGTGCTCCCTTCGAAAGAATTTGAAACACTCAAGCATGCGGAATACTTTGATCGAGTAAGCGGAGGTGAGGGAGTGTACTTACATTTTGTTAAGACGTATAGTTTAGGGTAAAGTTACATTTCTACCAAGTTGGCTGCTGATTTTTTCTTCTGCCCTCGGGATTTTTTTTTGGTGTGTTTTTCTCTTTGTGAGTAAAAATTATCTTTACCTATAAAAAAAAAACTATATTGACGATTTGATAAACTATCTAAGTCCCAAATCTCAATAGAATATAGATTTGTATATGCACATTAGACATCTTATTCTATTTTGTTGTTCCTCTCACAAAGAGATTGAGGACTCAGGTGAACTGTGCTTGTGAGTCAGAGGTTGTATTTTGTTGTGAACTTTGTTATGCTTTTTGTTGGTTGTTTTGTGTTGATTTGCTTTATTTCCTTTTTGCTTCTTTAGAGTTTACACTCTTGTGAACTCTTTGTGTATATTTTTCCTTTCATTGTGGTATAATATGATTTCATGATTACCAATTAAAAAAAATATCTTTTGGCTTACGTTTTGCTTACGTTAAGGAAACACAGTTTTGCTTACGTGTCTTGACGTATCTTGGATTCCTTTAACTATAATGATATGATACACAATTGTGGTTCAGCGTATTAGTATTTTTCAGCGTATTGCCAGTCCATAATAAGATAAATGTTGAGGATACCCTTAGAATTTGGATACGCAAAAATTTAAGATACGCTAAGAAATGCTTGGATACACAAAGAAACACTTAGACACATTGCGTAAAACGGTAAAACTACTTATAATACAAAGACAAGCTAAAAACACATTTAATAAAATTCATATCACATTTGTAACCATGCACGTGAGACTGGATAACAATGTAAGTGAGCATGCTAATAGATAAGAATGAAAACACATGCGTATTCAATTTTAAGCAATTTCAAATGCAATTAAAGTTTAAATGATTATACATAATGAAATACATAAAGAATACACTATTTAAGTAAAAATACTACTTCATATGTGGTCTGGTTGTGAGTGTGAGGAACCTCCTTTATCGAACTGATTCTCAGTAAAAGTTGACATAGGTCTGGCTTCCTCCTTTTGAAACATCTCCATGCTCTCTCTAGTTGTTATCTAGAGATCAACATACTCATCAATCTTCTGAAATACAAGATCTTCTTTATATGAGGAGATGTAATCATCAATCTCTTAAGTACAAGATCATCCTATTCCTTCTCTTGTTTAGTTCCCAATAGATGGATCATCATCAACTGTCTAATCCCATGGGAGATTTGTAGACATTCCCTAACATTGGTTGACATATGAGCCATGTAATCCTTAAACCTCGTTGCCCCTCCTGCGCACCGAAATCACGCTCTGACAACATGCTTGTCTAGGCAACTTGAGGCGACAAACCTCATGTACGCCTGAGGCGTCCGAGGTGTCGCCCGAGGAATTCCTTGCAGTAGAAATTCCTCCCAACATTGGATCAATTTTTAAAAAGTGAATGCACAAGGCGAGACGTTTGGACCTCCAGAGGCGTGAGACTCATTTTGTAAATAAAAAATAATTAGAAATTAGAAAAATTGTTAAAAGTTCAAAAAAGGATATGTATAATTGTATATGTATTTATATAAAGAAAAAAAAAGTCTAAGAAAGGCAAGCAAAAGTTGCAATTTGAATTTACATTTTTGCTCATATACTTATTGAAAAATAGATGATGTTCAGTCATAAATTTATGTATTGGATTTTGGATTTCAAAAGACAGCTGAAAAGAAGTCTTGAAGAGGAAAAATGGGAAAAATATTTTTTTTCTAAAGTCTTAAGTTATGTAGCTAGAATTCGATTTTAGGTTGGTGCATGAGGCGTATGCCTCAAGCATAAAGCAAGGCACAAGGCGTGGGGCATTTGCCTCATGTGAGTCTCACACGTTGAGGCGTAAACCTCGAGATTTAAGATTCAAGCTTAGGCCTTGAGACGTTTTCCTTAATCCTCGCCCCGAGGAGAGTGGAGAGCCTCAAGACGTAAGCCTTAAATGCCTTTTAAAACACTGCATAAGATATGTACATGCTACATTTTCCTAAATAAAGGGCCCTTTAATTTATATAAATTGCAAAATCTTCATTGTCAATATGCACTTTTGTCAATATGCACTTTGATAGAAGTTAGAACCATCATTGGAGACAGTTCTAGCAATAATAAAGGAGGATTTTAAGTGTAGGGATAAAAAAAAGTCTACAAAGAGAGAGCGAGAGAGAGGGAGGTAATAAAAGAACATATATTTATGTGTCCTACACATTTAAATTGTAGAAGATCCCTTTAAAGAGAGGTTTATGAGAGCTTTGGAGGCCTAGAGGGATTTTTAGGTATTTAAAGGCCTTTTTTTTTGTTACCAGGCTGCCTAGGCCCAGTTGAGCGCTCAGGCGATGCCTTTAACAACCATGTCTGACAATATTTGCACAAAATCTTCTGCTTATCTCCATTCACACTTTCTCCATGCTCCCAAGTCCCAGCCAATGTTGGTTTATGCCTCAAGCATAAAGCAAGCCACACAATCTTGTGCTTATCTCCATTTGCACAAAATCTTCTTCTTGTCCTTATGCGGGCTGTCTTGGGTTTTTCCCAAGGAGGCTCGTGATTCCATCCTTTGGATAACCCAATGACTTCTTCGGGAAAAGAGGAAATTTTCTCTGTGGGTTGGTTCCATCTGTGGTGTGCAGTTGGGCATCCTCGCTTCAGGTTCTCAGTTGTTGTAGTTCTGATTTTGTATATAGTTGGAGTTGATTAGTGTCGACTTGACTCCAAATATTATTTTTATATATTGTTGGAAAGTACGTTAGTATATAACTTATAGTGGTAAATATTTTTTGAATTTCAATACAGTTACTATTATAAAAAATGAAAGCTGAGATGATTTAGCGTGGCAGTACTAGTCTGATCTCTTTTCTTCTTAGCCTTCTCCATCACTCAATTAATAATAAGCGATTTGTTTCTTTGAACTTTTTGTTGGAGTTAATTGTATTTTATATTTCGGAATTACATTTAATGGTTGTGACCTGAACAAATGCTTGGTTTTATTTCTGATTTCATGTTTCATAAGTGAGTTGTACTTGTCTTGCCTTGATTTCTATGCTTTGTCATGCTTATTGTATGTTGTTTCGGGTTATTCTTAACTCTATTACAGGATGTACTCCATGGATATATTATGCCTGATCTTGGTCCAAGCCTATTAAGTTTTCTTCTAGTAATATTTGCAAGGAAAGCATGTTTGCTGGTTTGAAGTTAGAAGATCAAATCTGTGATTCTCCAGCAGAATGTCCTCTTACCAACTTTTGTATATAATGGAGCATGGTTGACTTCACTGGCTTTTGGAAGGTATCTGATTATCCCCCTTTTTTTTGTCACAATACAGGCTTACATGCACCCTCCCTTCAGGAATGTTAGCCTGCAGCTGTATTTGTTCTCTGAGTAGATGATCAGCTCTGTATAACTATTTGCCATTTGGTTGAAATATTTGATTGCTCTGCAGATTACACATCAACTTTAAAAGGCATTTCTTGCACCTTTTTTCAATTTCTTTGGGTGTTGGGGAGAGGGGGTTGGGGGGTTGTTCAATCAAAAGATATGTTACATTTATACCCTGGTAACATCGACCCGTCTGTATGGGTGTTATGGGGTTGGGGGGTTGCTCAATCAAAAGACGCATGTTACATTTATACCCTGGTAACATCCACCCATCTGTCTAGTTACTGGAACAGTTTAGATGTTAAAATTTTCTACACAAAGATGTTTGTAAAAACCGTCTTGAATGACAATTGATGCACATGCATACTGTTCTAGGGTGCCAAGTTATTGGCCATTTCTCGCTAGGTATGGGCAAATTCCCTCCAATTTCCAGTACCCAACTTTGATTTTCAATAAATTTCCACCAATGAAAAAAGAAAAAAAAACCCTATAAAATTATAACCCACTATCCATTCATAAGTTTATTGATCTGATATTAGCAACATTGAACTAGTGAGATTCTTAGGTTATGACATGCCCAGGTGGCATTTCAATTGGATGTCCAGATTGATAGCATGCACATTAATTTGATGGAAAAAGTGGGGGAAAAATACTTGATATGATACCTCCGGGAACGCTCGTCTGCCTCTGATTGGCTGCCACACTTCTTGCTCCTCGAGATGTATAGGTCGTCTAACCTACAAAGACACTCTGACGATCAAGTCAATACTGGCATCTATATCACGGAGATGATTAAAGAATAAGATGATCAGTGCAGAGTTTAGAGGAGAATAGGGGCTCGAAATAGGGCTGGTTTCGGATCCCCTTTTCTATTCTCATCCCTTGTATTTGTCGATAGGTCCTTAGGGTTGGCCAGTTGTCTTACCATTTGAATTTCTCCATAGGATAGGAGTCTTACCATGCACGTTTGTCTGCGTGGCCGATATTGTAGAGTGAACTTCCTGTTTGGTAGGAGAGCGTTGTGATCCCATGCAAGATTTTTGGGATTCGATGCGATCTGGTATATCATGTGTCAGCTCGGGGATTAAGAGGATTTCTCCTCGGATCTCCAAACTGAAAGTCAGGTCGAGACTATGGATTGCTTTCCCTCGAGCTTCACGTTGGGTCGGGGATATAAGATTCAATTGGGGTATGACTGTCAGGTTGAGATTTTTCTGTTATTACTCTGAAATTGGTGTTGCCAATTGTCATTGTGTGCAATTACGTATTTTACCCTTACAGAAAGTAAGCATGGCTGTTACTTTATCTAGTATTCTAGGACTTGCACACATAGTAACAAAGTTCTCTGATTTTTTAAATGTCCCAAATAATATGCGAATTTTTCGTCAAGTGATTAAGACATTAACTCTCGGACTATTCACTATTTTTTGAAAAAATCATGACTTTTTCAAAAAGTGGCTAATTTAACGAATTATTCATGACTTTTTGAAAAAGTCCTAAATAAATATACAATTTATGAAATATGTTTATTTATAATTTTCATAATTAGTTATCTTATTTAGTATTTTTCATATCTTGCCCGATTTTTTACTGATTTATTTTCGAATTTTCTTAATTTTACCATTTTTTTTGAATTCTTTCCTAGACGAATAATTCTCGAACTCAAACTTGATAACTATGGTTGGTATCATGTTACATTCGTTTTATAATTATTAAATTTATTATTTTCATTCTTTCCCAACTTTGCTGAATTTTGGTTTTTATTATTATTTTTTTTGTGAACTTGGCCCCCGCCGAATTATTCCCGAACCCTGACTTTGTTACTATGCTTGCACATGAGTTTATCCCTAGTTATAGAGTCTATAGACAGATCGAATTGTTGACCAAAAATAGTAGGCGAAAAAATTCCATGAACACCTCCAAACCCTATTCTCTCCAAACTAGAACAGTACCGGTCGATACGTGCTTAAAACCGTGTCGGGATCATTTGGAAGTGTTTCAAACACCTCCAAACCCTATTTCCTCCTCCAAAATTCTTTCCTAATCAACTTCTAAGCCTAAAACAACAACTCCATTGTTGATTTTAGGTTGAAAACGAAGATCTCGGTGTTTGATTTTGAATTTGAAAGGTTTTCCCAAACATTTTGAAGGTATATGAAAAATCCTAATTTTTTTCATTTTACTTCTTTAAAATCATGAAAATGGGTTTTAATCAACCCAAAATGAGTAGATCTATTGATTTCTTGCGAAATCCATAGATCAAAACCCTTTTTTTTTTTTAGAAATCAACTATTTTTTAACACTTTTTTTAAAAATCCGAAATTAAAATTAATTTATAATAAAAAGCTAAACAATTTGAAATGAGTTTATTATAATGATGATCCACAAGATGTATGTGCTAACTATATTTTATTTTTGAATTAATTTTTGAAATTACCCAATGTGTATCCTTGATATATGACCCCTAAGACCTAGAGTGGAGTAAATAGGGCTAACCTAGGGATGTCTACTAATTTTAATTCTTTGTAATTATATGTGCGGAAATTAATAAACAATTTCAAGCAAACCACAACACAAGATTTTTTTTACGTGGAAACCCTTCCTGGAAAAACTACGGGACCTTGTCCAGACAAAGAGATATCACTAAGACAAAGTTAACAAAAACTTATAATACTCGAACCTGACTCATTCAGACTCGACACAACGATCCTTTATTCTCGGTCCTCTCGCCTCGATAAATCACCACGTACTTGCAAGTCCCGTGGACAACTGCAACAACCTGAACTTCTCTTAGAGTCTTGAACACAAATAGTGATCCTTCGCAAAGGACTCACTTCGTTAGCAATGACGTCGGCTCCTCACCAACCAAACAAAGAACACTCTCTCGAGTGCTGAGGGTATTGATTTTGGTTTGAACAACACAGCTCTAGCGGGATCTCATCATAGAGAATCAATCGGTGCAAGTCTCAGATAGACAATTGAGACTATTGCACAAATAGAGGGAGAGCAATAAAAGAAGAACAATGGGATTTACCCAACCATAATGGGGGAACCCTGGAAAATCTTTAAACAACCTCCACTCTATTCTCTCACGCACAAAAACCCTTAACCAATATTAGGTATAAGGTTATATTTATAGAGCAACCCAAAGGAAACATTACAATCTCGGAATTAGACAGTTTTGCGCAGCTCGGTCGAACGAGAACATAGTCGGTCGATCAAGGTGGTGGTCGGTCAACCGAGTTGTTCAAGTCGTATCGACTGAGCCAAAACACACTCTCTGGAAAAATAAGCCATACATTTTTTCTTACCCTTGATTGACTGAGATCGGGGTTGGTTGACCAGATTGGCCAATTCCTTTGAGAATTTGGTAATCTGAAATTGCAACAGATGTTGCTCTTTGTATCTAGTCACCTAGGGGTATAAATCATGATCTAATTCAATTCCACCTATGTACAAAGTAAGTATCTAGGTCTCACTTACCATCCTATTGAGAGAGCAAAGCTTGATTGCTTTTTTTTCAGTCTTCGTCTTCACTTTCTTCTTCACTTCATTAGTACTGGAGGCAGGGACTGATACGGACTAGACACTGTTTTGGTCTCGGAATTAAGCCAACATAATTAAGGACTTTACAATTTTGTAATAACATCGATTATTCTTTGGGTTGTAACCAACCCAAAGAACATTTGGTGGGTGTAAAAACAAACATTCACACATGCCCTAAGTGCCTGCGAGAGATTAGCCTGACAATGATAAAACATTTATAGGAGAAGAGAGCTGAGAGGTCGCAATTAGCGACGGAGAAGGAAGGCCTTAGGGCTACACTCATGGGAGGGTCTAGTGGAGGACATGGTGGTGACAGACTGACATTGATGATGATGATGGCGGTGATGATGATGGTGATGATGGTATGACCCACTCGAGAGGAAGTAGTTAGAGACAACCATGAGGCATTCTAGGCAGGTTGCAAGGGATAGAGAGGACATGTAGAGATTTCAAGGTTCTAGGAATGGGTTTGGTGGTTCACAACGTTAAGTTGGGAGTTCAAGCAGGGGGACAAGTGGGATACTGTGGTCACAGAGCATACGCGAGGCATTTGATCGGTATGTTCCGGCATTGTTAAAATCAATGTCCAAGAAGGGTAAAGGTCCGAGCATTGAGGAGATAGACTCACATGTACAGGGAGAAGGGGGAATCTCAAAAGAATCTGAAGGAAATGTGGTTTGGAAGGAGTATAGCGAAGAGGGTGAAAAGAGCGATTGAGAAGTTCTTCATTTTAATCACATCCCAGCTAATGCCGCGACATCTCCATACTATCAGATCATGATAGATGGGATCCAGAAAGCAGGGCTAGGTATAAAGGGACCCAACCCTTGTTTGTTACTTGATGAGGAGATTGCTGAGATCCACGTACACAGTATTCATGGTGTGCGTGTATCCTCTCGTGGTCGTCAAAGCCAAACATACGATCGACTATGTCGTAGTACTGAACAACAACTCGGACGAGGCCTAGATGACATGATTCATTGGATGGATCAAGTGAGTGTTGATGAGCATAGTTATCCAGTTGGAGGCTATGGATATGAGTGTGCATCATCATCTTCTTATGGTTTATGATGCCCAACCCATCCCTATTTGTCAGGAGCTTATGGTCTTGATGCTCAGTCCTAGTTTTCGAGTGACAGTAATGGACATATCACGACTCAGCAGTTGACATATATACATATGTGCCAGGGCATGTACGGCACGATGATGAGTTGGCCACAATGGTGTCATCATGTCTGGAACACCTATATACCACTCTACTCAATTCCTAATCCCATAGTGATAAGAGTATGAGATGACACGAAGCTTAATGTGGTATTGAGCTTCTATCATGTATGTAATTTGATTTATGAATGCAAGTCAATACTTTATTTGTATTATATTAAATGTAAGCTTTTAATATCTAGATTGTATTTCTTATACTTGGTTAAGTGACTATGGTTTGTATTTTCATACATATTTATCAACGCGCATGCCTTTTTTAATTTATAAATTTTTTGCATGATTATAAATGTAGTTGGAGGCATTCATTTAGTTTGTTTTTATCTTATATTTGCATTAAAAGAAGTTTTATGTAAGGTATCCAAGTTTGTACTTGTATATCCTAGCTTTTTTTTAGTGTATCCTGTTTTTTTCCGCTGTATCCACCCGATACGCAGATACGTATCCTATTTTGGACTTACCGATACGGCGATTGATACCGATATTTTGAACCATGATCATGGCTAGCATCCGTCATCCCAATTCCCATAGCCATAGGCTCCATACCTGTGTGATGACGTGGAACAGTGGAAGCGCAGCCTCCTGCCCATGGCCAATATCCATAAACTTGAACCTCTATGCAATGTTATGCTCCTAGTAAGGAGCCGAACTTGAGCTGCATGGATGATCGAACAGCATCTCGATATGCCAACCCGTCATCCTTAGAGACATAGTCGATAGGATACTAAGTCTCATTGACATTATCATTAGATGTAACTGAGATATGTAACGGGTAACAATTACATATTTTCATTTCAGAATGTCATTATTTCGGTAGATTACTATTAAAAATTAAATTTCTTTAAAGAAAATAGATTAATTAAATACCTTTCATGGTAAAACATGAGGCTGTTATTTTGTAAGGGTTTACCCTGACACATCTCCGTTATTTTTGTATAATACTCTATTTTTTAACAACATATTTTAGAAATATTTGTTCCAAATTTGTTTTTTACAGGCAATCTACAGATTAGCCTAATATGTTTCACATATAATGGATTAGAACCTAGACATCAAATTTTAGGTTAAAAACGAAAACGAAGTTGGCGTTTCCCCAATTTTTTTTCCTTAATAGACCTAAAATTCATTACTAAATCTGGTGTGAATGCATCAAAGATCTTATGTAATCTGATTCACTTACACTTAATGAAGGCAAAATAAAACTCAATTACACTTAAAGGAGTAGGCATTGGAACCTCCACGTGTTGATTTATTATTTATCCCAAATTGGAGGATTTTAATTCATTTTCCTCAAGTTTGTGCATTCTCACTTGAAAACACAACAAACCAAAACAAATTGAGAAAATGGGTTAACTGAATTAGTTAATTCCTACCATATGCTAGGTTGTGTTAAACAATTTCCTTGTGTTTTGACTGAAAACTTTGAAAAAATACTAGATTATAAAAGAAAGACTCAAAGTATTGCTATACTCTGTGATATACGAAAAATCCACCGATGTTTTTGGGATACACTACATGATACATTACACAAATGTAAATAATTTAATCTTCGTATGGTATAGCTACAAAATATCAGTCGATACTTCACAAAATTAGGGCAACATCTAAAACGCTGGGCAAGACTATCCTAGTTAGAGAAGTTGAATTTTTTAGTGGTTATGATGTATTTGATTCTTTCTAGATGTTTGACACCAGACAATGGTAATCACATCATGCAATTCAAAACTCACAAGTGAGGGATATTTATATATTTTATATGTTAATATCTCCATTCGCTTGGATGTCATACAATTGCCAGCATATTTATTTAATCAACGTGATTGGATTTCTGGTACATATATATATATATATATATATTGTATTGATATCACTGTATTATGATGGTTTCTTGTTGATGGAGCTCACCCTTTCACTATTGATTTAATTAACAAAATATGATAGATCTGTTAAACAGTTTGTATAATATTATTCATGATGTTTTCTGGTTTATGGAGCTTCTCCCTTTTATGCTTGGAAGCATCTCATTATTTTCTTTTTATTTATATTGTTTTGCTGTAGGATGAACCGTGGAAGACTGTTATTGCAGAGTTCTAATTCATAGTACTTGAGTTTTCTTGCTCCTGAAATCAAGAAGGAGCAATTTCGTCATTTGTTAGTGGAAGAAGATTTTTCATCAAACCATGCCTTCTCTTCAGTTACTGCAGTTAACGGAGCATGGTAGAAGTTTTTTGGCTTCGAGGAGGTACTACCAGCTCTTCAGTTTGTGTTTTGTTAGTTATCAATTTGAATGCTCAGCGGCGAGTGGCAACAGTTTTATATTATATCATTTATGAGTCAATTCTATTGATTGCCTAATTGACAGATTGGGGCATGCTCATGTCCTAAGTACGAGTTCCACACTTCCACTAGCCACTAGGTCATGATTATATCAACTTGGATGATTTATTTGAGGTGTCACACTATGTTGAAATAGAATTTGGTGGTTATTGGTGCTCTATTCAATTATTGTTACTGTTAATACTTTTGTTCTTATTGTGTGTGTTTGTGTGTCCATAAATCATCCTTCACTTTATGATCATATATTGGCAAATGATGAATATGCGGTGTGCAATTCAGATCTGATTTAACAATAAAATAAGTATCATATATGATGTCCATTGAATTTTTTTTGCTATAATAGGAGATTTATACATGATGTCATTTAACAACCCACACAATACTTCGTTCTGCATACCATTGTTGTGCTTGTGTTGCACTTCTAAAGCTGGTATGGACTTTGAAAAGCTTGTTTATTAAGTATTCCTCTCCTAACCCTTCTTTAATTCACGCACAACGAGTGATAATACCGCTTAAAGTTCTCCTCTTAATTTTTCCTCAGTTTCCCAAATGGTTTAACTTTTAAGGCTATTGATAAACATCTGGCTGTGATATTTCCTAATTTATTCAAAACATGTGATATTTCCTAATTTATCAAAAACATGTAACTAAATTTGGAATTATTTAAATAAAAACGAGTACCAAATTAAGGTTCTTAATTTCTTATATCCAGCTATGACATTTTCAATGGTCGTAAATATAGTAAAGGACAAGGTTTAAAATGTCGGCGTTGGTGTCGGAGTTCAGTTCAGTTCTTTGAAAATGGTAATGAAATGGTTGAAATCTATATTAACGCATTGATAGTAAAAAAAAAAAGTGGAAATGATGGAGATAATGAAAAATACAGGAAACATGCATTGTCGATCTAAAAACATTATATGCAACATGTGTTGATGGTTTAGGAAATGATAATAGAAGCAATAACTCATGTCAATAATCCATTATATTTCTATAACAGAACATATGAATGATAAGAGAAACGAAGCAAAAGTAATTGCTGAAGCACGTCTGAGAATAGTGCCATTTATAATATTACGTTGAAAATATTTTAACAGTCATGTAATCCAAGTAAATAATGCATAAATTGTGTACCACTACTTATCTAACGGTCATATGTGTGGACTCGTGGAGTTGAGAAGACTTGAAGTTCTCATCTCTGTCTTGGGCAGGGGACAATAACACTCCTGCACAAGGCCATTGCTCCTGCCCCAGTTCATGAGACAATGGTACCAGCTCGTGTGTCCTTAGACACATTGCTTGTACTGTTTATGATTATTACCACTAACACCCACCTGTTGTTACTGTTGATACTAATCTCCTGTTGTCATCATCCAGTGGGGACGTAAAGTCCATATTCGTATGATTAATACCCACCAGAACTCTCCACTGTTCTCATTCTGGATACTAATTTTCCGTTGTCATAATCTAGGAGGGTCCATAACTTAGAATCCAAATTTCTGCGACTTGGAGTCATGACTAGAGATTGTACGAAAATGTAGTTACTAGAGGCATCCCATTCATCAGCACTTGCAATCAAGACCATTTTTGCATAAGATAGAATGATTTCACCGGTGCAGGTCAAATGCTTTAAAAGGAGCAAGGAAAGTTGAAAAATGATGTAGATAGATGTAGTGAGAAATGATTTTGAGGCATATACTCGATTAAGTGATGACAGAGCGGTGATACAAGATTAGCATAGCTGACCCCAAATAGTTTGGACAAGTCTTAAATGACGATGATGGAAAACTGATCATGGTAACAACAATAGCATTGCCATATATTGGCAGTAGACAATTGAAGGAATGCTCATATTGTGGCGTGACGCCGTCCTTGATATGCCACTTGTTCTTGTAAGTGTCATCCAAAATCACATTTTTTTAAAGGTAATTATTCAAAATCATAATTGAAGGTGAAGCAAGAAGAGCTCGCATTGTTAACTCTCACTGTGAATAGCTTGAGTATTATATGTGGAGTTCACATGAATAGTTGATCGTCTAGGAAGCACGGGTATGGTGATACTTAGATACGGCGATACGATACGGGTATGGCGATACGGCAGAAATTATGAAAAACAGCTAAGTTTTACCTTAGAGTGCCGTATCCGATACAGCGATATGGGTACGGCGATACGGGTATGTTTCCATTTTCAAAGTATCTGTGCTTCCTTGTTGATCTTCATCCCCTTTTAACCTTTATTTATATGTGGGTCTAACTCCTAAGAGAGAATATGATTGTCTATTTAAAAATTATTTTTATTCAATTAATGCACCAGCGGGAGAGTAGATACGGTTCATTTATTGTTCTATCAGCCAAAACTATTACCACCTAGCCTGCTTTGGCTGAAGCATCTGTTTCACTTTGGGATTTAAAAGTTTTAAAGACACTACTAAATCTACTGCAGCACTGTTCTCTTATCATTCATTTCTTTGCAGGTATGTTGTGTTTTCTGTCATAGTAACCCTGCATGGTGATTTATGGACTACCCTTTCGGTTTGAGCATATCTGTAACATCTACCAGGTTTCTGAGCTTGTGTTTGAACACGAATGTGGAAATGTTTTATGGTTTTTATTTATGCTGACTTATCATATAACATTTCTACATTGTTTTTTTTCCCTTGATTTTGTGATCTCATGTGATCATACCTTTATCTTTTTGATGTTTCTCTATTTTTAGTAGCAGGATGTTACACTTTTTCCTACCATACACTTTGGTTGAAGTTTCTTATATGTATGTGTTCCTCAGCCCTTTCAAAATGGTGCTGTGCACTTATACTTTTGTTGTTGTTCATCAGGAGAACCCTGGCAGTTGCCACAGGTATCTTGGTTGCTGGAGGGACAGCTGCATACATGCAATCGAGATTGGGGAGTAGATGTAAAAGGCCTGTTTCTTTGGGTCATAACACTGGACCTGTTAATAATAAAGGAAAATCAAATAAGGTGGATACAAGTGATATTATTGTAAAAAAAAATCGGCAAAAGAAAGGAGGATTGAGATCACTGCAAGTCCTAGCTGCGATTCTTCTCTCTCAGATGGGCCAAATGGGCGCGAGGGACCTTCTATCTTTAGTGGCCGTAGTGGTGAGCCTCTTCTGATATGTCTTTTTTTCCCCTTCAATAATTGCTATCTTCATGGATAAGTTTTCCTTATATTTGGAAGATATATATTCACTCTAAATTTGTTCTGTTTGAACAAATTAATCAAAAGATGCTGCTAATTTTTTCTCAGTTACTCTCAAAATAAATTCCCTGTTCTGATTAATAACGATTGTTAAATTGTGTAATTGAATGATATTAATCAAGCCTTAAGAAGGTAATGTCTTACCCTCTTTTTGAATATATATATATATATATATATATATATATATATATATTCCACGGGGAAGGGAATTTGGTGTAGAACAATCAATGTAGCATAAATTAGTCAGGTCATTAATTCGCGATGGCCATGGATCTATTTATTATCCATTAAATACCATATTTCT
Organism: Tetracentron sinense; assembly: GCA_015143295.1. Lineage (NCBI taxonomy): Eukaryota > Viridiplantae > Streptophyta > Magnoliopsida > Trochodendrales > Trochodendraceae > Tetracentron > Tetracentron sinense. The sequence continues at coordinate 11,155,859 of CM026556.1, read as the reverse complement.
CGTCTCTAATTTTGGCATAAATTGATTTGCTTTAAATCTAATTGCCCAGATCTGATCACGGATTTAGTTAGTGATGATATCTCTTGTTATCTGAAAATCCAAGATACGGATACTGGTGTTGGAGTCTTTTCCAACCAGATATTGTGCCTTTTTGTGTTCTTAGGTGAAATATCAACTTTTGATATTCAGTAGTTTGTATTTGAGATACTGACACAGTTTAACAAAAAATAAGGGAAATCCTTGGGTATCGATCTTATATTAAGGTGTATCATGCGTATCAGCACCAACAAACACGATACATTATGTTTGATTCACACTTCAAGACTTCAATACATCAGTATTCTTTAGTATCGAACATAGTTCGAAAACTCAGAGAGTTGACTCGAACTTGGGCGAGTTCCTTTACTCGAATAAATTTCAAGTTGCCTCAAAACTTGAATGAGACTTTTTTCTATGCGAGTTACTGGGGTGACTTGGTCGAGTATTTCGACTCTACAGACCATAGTTGTCAAGGCGACCCGGCGACAAACCCTATGGACGCCTGAGTTGGTAGCCTGAGGCGCCCGAGGCATCGCCTGATGAACTTTTTGTTGCAGAAATTCCCCCTAATATGAGATCTATGTATGATGCATTTTCTTTTATAAGATGCTCTACATTCATATAAATTACACCATTGTCAAGACATACTTTGATAAAACTATTGCTAGAGACAGTTCTAGGAATAATAAAGGGGGATTTCAAGTGTTGGAAAAAAATGACATAAAAATTAAGTCTACAATGACTATTGAAAGAGGGGAGAGAGAGATTGTGAGTCATAAAAAAATAGACAGCCCAACAGGAAAGAGAGAGAAGAGGGGGAGAATATAAGATTGAATAAAAACCAGAAAATAGCCGAAGAGGGGGAGAATATAAGATTGAATAAAAACCAGAAAATAGCCCGACAGTCAAATGTGACGCTGAACAAGGGAGAAAGAAGAGAGGGGGGAGAGGTAGCCCGACAGTCAAATGTGACGCTGAACAAGGGAGAAAGAAGAGAGGGGGGAGAGGTAGCCCGACAGTCAAATGTGACGCTGATTATACTCAAGATAAGTAATAAAAATAATATTGATAAGTAAAATATATAACTATAGGGTATGCACTTGTTTAAATTATAAAAGACTCCTTTAAATATGAGTTTAAGAGAGTTTTGGGGGGGGGGGGGGGCTAGAAGGAATTTGGGGCATTTAAAGGCTCTTAATTTTTTATTGGGCCGCTTGAGCTAGTTGTAATTTAACTATGGAAAAAAACAAATGGAGACTAAATGGTCCACCCATAAACATAGGGGAGAGAGACCATTTGGTACACCCATTGAGAGAGAGAACAAGTTAACATGATATAAACATACTACTTGACACTGGTTGTCTTTTTTTTTTCTTCTATCTGCAAATTTTTTTTTGTAAGATATACAAATACTAACATATTATATTGTAAAAGATATGAGAAATATATATAATAGTATATTTTTTTGTTACCGAACAATCATATTCAAATAAAATAAATTTTTATATTCTTAAACAGTAATAATATTATATATATTAAATTTTTAATATGACCGCCTGAGGCGGCCGGTCGCCTGAGCCCAACAGAGCGCCTGGTCGCCTAGGCAACCGCCTGAGGCGACGCCTTTAACAACTATGCTACAGACTTAGTCAAGTCACGAAAGGGTATTATTTTCTTTAATTTTTAAAAACCCAAAACTTCAACCTCACACTGATTTTGCATCAAATTTGTTTGGGGCTGCAAAATCAGGGGTTTTGTTAAACTTGGTTTTTTGGTTGTTTGAGGTTGCTAAACCAACCTACTTTGGGTTCTTTTAACCTCAGGTTTTTCAATTTATTTGTGGTTCGATCTTGGATAAATTGCCAAGAAATTGGTAAATGCCTAATTGATATATATATATATATATATATATATATATATATTCCGAGTTGGACCGAGTCGAATTTTTTTTTTGAATTTTCCGAGTTACTTGACTCGGCTAACTTTCGAGTCGAGTTTTTGGGTTTTTGAACTATAGTATCGACCAATAGACACAGATATGCCATTGACACACTAAAAAATTATTTAATTTTTTAAATAAATAAATTTATTTTCATTATTACGAATCTTATAAGATTGGATAAAGTATATGTGAATATTCTATGGTTGGTCTTAAATATACATAGCCTAATATTAATTTTAGGAACATATATATTTATGTATGTGTGTATTTATATACACATTGCTTACAAAAATATTTTTTGAAAATAGAAAACTAATTTTTTTTAAAGTGATCATACTCATAAAAGATTTTTATTATTATTTGATATGTTACTAATCATATAACATTCAATGGCATCATTTGGTCTATAGAAAATATGCCTGAAGTTTTTGTTGTTTCCTATCTCTTCCATGTCTAATAAATGGAGGTAACTCTCCACAAACCTTGGATCTTCCCTTAGTGCCATATATAGATCTAATGACATGACTAATGTATGGATACACCATGGTACCATATCGGTAGACATCTTAATTTTCAAGATTTTGTTTTGAAAAACTTAATTTTTTCTTATATAGTGAAAATTTAAATTTAAAAAAGTTAAGCATCCTAAAACTAATGTTTTCAATACTGAGTTATGCTTGTAGCTGTATGGATTTGATTATGGTTTGTGTTTGTCATACTGATTTTTCAGCCTACTTCCCTTTTATGACATCTTGTGTTCTTATATTTGTTTTGAATGGTTCTAATGGTAGTTGTAGAACTTTATTTAGCTTGTTTCTAGCTTATCTTGCATTACAAGAAGTTTTATGTAAAGTGTCCAAGTGTATCTATTTCTACCCTTGCTTATCTAATTTTTTTTAGCATATCCTAGCGTATCCACGATATATATCTTCGTTTTTGACTCACCGATACGCTTACCTATACTGATATTTTGGACCATGCTCATGGTACAACGGGAAGTAATATGCTGCTACTTCCGTTGTCTTAACACTATGAGGCCTTACTAAATAAATTTTACATGGCGGAAGGAATTTACTGTTTTTACTATATCAGTCCAAGGATGAAAGCGCACGAGCACAGGCTAGCATGTAAGTTTCATACACATTGGCAATTTTTGGCTGTATTAACCTAGTGTTGATGTGTACGCCTGTACGGATCCTTCTTTTTTGCTTGTTCTCTGGAACCATACATGGCTGTTTCTGCTTGTGTATCCATATTCATACATAGAGTGTGATTGTTGTAAACTTTATACTTATTTCTCTTTTATACCTTTTGCAGGTGCTACGAACTGCTTTGAGCAATAGATTGGCCAAAGTTCAAGGATTCCTATTCCGCGCTGCTTTTCTTGGACGTGTACCATCATTCTTACGTCTGATCATCGAAAATCTTCTATTGTGTTTTCTTCAGTCAACCTTATATTCTACTTCAAAGTACATAACAGGGACCTTAAGTTTGCGATTTAGACAAATATTGACCAAGCTTATCCATTCTCATTATTTTCAGGTAGTTTTGTGGCCACCATTTCTGGATGTAGGGTTTTCTACATCGTTCTATCTTTTTTGTATCAATTGTTTTTCTTTTTATTTTTGCTCTTATATTTGCTTGCTTATAGGTACTTTTATTGCAATAAACTGCTATTTGTTCCAATGTATGTAATGATCTATTAAGTGGATAATTGATGTTTCTTTATGATTTTCCTTGCATGTATTAACTATTTGCTTAGAAATCATGATATGAATGAAAATGTGTACATACATCAGTCTTCTTATGATATGTTGTTATTTAATGGATTACCATAAAAAATTTTCGAGGATAAAGGAAGTAATTTGAGACACAAGAAAGAAGCAAGAAAGAGAAGAAGAACAAAATTATAAAAGTAAGCACGTGCCACAAAAATTGATCCCTATGACGCCGGTCTTTTGCTTTAAAATCTGCTTTCTCATTTTGCTGATATTGGAACATAGTTGAATGAGGTGTTCATTGAAGTTTTCACTCCTCGGATCTCTATAAGAACATGGAAGAGTCTCCAAGTGCCCTGTTTCTTCCCCATAGGCAATTCAAAGCATTACTACTCACCTTTAATAACTAATTAGTCGGCATTAAGTCTATGCATCATAATGATGGAGAGATTGAAGATGATGTTTTCCATAGAATTAGAGTTGGATGGGTAAAGTAGAGAAGTGATTCTGGAGTGCTATACGACCGATGCATCCTAATCAAACTAAAAGGCTAAATTTTATAAGAGTGATAAGACTAACTATGCTTTATGGAGCAGAATGTTGGGCTACTAAGAATCAACATATTAATAGAATTAGTGTATCCGAGATAAGGGTGTTGTGATGGATGAGTCGGAAGACAAGTAAATATAATATCAGAAATGAGCACATTCGAGAGAATCTGGGAGTAACTCCGATAGTGATAAAATAAGGGAGAGTTGGTTGAAATAGTTTGAACACGTTTTGACAAGACTACTAACGGCTCTAGTAAGAACTAAGAAGTGAATCAATACAAATTGAAAGCTATAAAAGGAGGAGAAGAAGACCAAAAATGATGTTTATGGAGTTGGTGAGAAAAGACTTGATAACACACGACGTAACAGAAGACATGACTTTTAATAGAATGGAATGGCGGAACATGATTCTTGTTGCCAACCCTAAAATATTTGGGATAAGGAATTGATGATGATGATGATACTAAGCCTAGTTTGAATGTAGACTGATTTACTCATGATCATGGACAATGAATAAGAAACAAAGTAGACACATGTTCTGATAGCGTGATGCCTTTCAGTTCGACGCGAAAATATTTATCAAACCATAGCGTGATGCCTTTCAGTTCGATGCGAAAATATTTATCAAACCACAAGCTTTTGTGCAAAAAGAGAAAGAAACTATTATGACATATCAAACACCCCCCCCCCACCCCCCCAACAAAAAAAAAAAACACTAGGCAAAACTTCTATTGGTTGCCGTGATTTAAAGCAAGCCCAATTAGAATAGGAAGATGTTAATTTTATACCCTTGAAGTCCTTGAGAATCAAAGACCAAAGTGATACCGTCGGATCACTAATTGGGCGGTCTCGGCCTTATCTTAAAAAATGTCTGGTTCTTTCTTTCCAAATGCTCCAACAGATTGCAAAAAGTTTCATCCTCCACAGAATCTTCCCCATTTCCTAAATGTGCCACATGGCCAGCCCTGAATGAGTTCAAGAAGAGATTTTTCCGTTTCTGTATGACCCACTTTTCCTTGAGGTAAATGGGGTCCTTTGAGAGGATTATGTCTAGGAATGCTGCCCCAAAGAAAGAAACCTCTTTGGAAGGAATATGGATTCTGTAGGAACTAAGTTGGGTACTGATTAGGAGTGATGGAGGTGAGAGCTTGCAAGAAGGATCGACTGAAAAGACCCTTGTTGCTTCCCCTTCCAAAGTTGCATGTTTGGTGAATGTGCAAACACACAAATGTGACTGAACTGTTTGAGGAGGTTAATGATAGACTCGATCTCCTAGTTGTTGGCATCCCTCCTGAGCTTCAGAATCCAAGTCAACTAACTCGAAGTGCTTAAAAAACAATCTGCCACCAATGCTACCTCTTTTGCAAGTCCTTGAACACATTGGATATTTCTTTCCACATAGTGACACCATTATTTAAAACTTCGTTGACATCCCACCCCTCTTCTCTGGCCCATACTCCTACAGCTACCAATTGAACTATCTATATGGGTTTTAACAATATATTACTTCCTAGAACCACAGATACATATATACATACATAAAAAAATTGAGACAAATGAATGCATTGTTCATTAATTATTAATAAAGCATACATTTATATGAAATACACAATCATTTATGATTCCTACACCATTTAACACAAGCAATCACTTATCAGTACATCATGCTTACTGAAAAATTTGAAAATTATGCCAATATCACTAGCTCCTACAAGGTCAAATATATGCTTGAGTTACTCGGGTGACTCACTGAGTTTTCGAACTATGGTTTGAACATAAACCCTAACAATAACATGATTTGAAGGGTCCTAGCTACGCCATGTGTTCAATGCAAAATCGGGAAAGATTTAGGGAAGAGAAAAAGAGGGCGATTTCCTTGTTGCTCTAAAAAAAAAGGACCTAACAGCTTTGGTGCCAACCCATAGAGACAGGGGCAGGCAAAAAGAGGTTTTTGTCATTTATGGATCTTTTGGATCTATGCAGTAATTTGTGATTATTGGGTACATTGGCAGGGGCCTCAAGAAGAGTTATCTTTTCTAAGCTTGCCCCACCTTGAAGCAACTTAGTTAGAGATAGGGTTTTGTGGTTGGAAGAGCATGCCATATCGTGTGGTATTTGGTGGTCCCCCGATGACCTTTGAAAATCCGGAGAATTGAGAAATAATTCTCTTTTTTATCCTGATATTGTTCTTGTTCAATGTAGATGTTGCAACATCTACATCGAAGGTATGTAGCAGGATTTCTTATGGTTATTAATGAAACAAGAAATAATGCTTCAGTTTTTTCATGTATGTTGTGCCAATATGGCCTAAGAGGAGCATAGTGAAAGTAGTAGTAACTCACCCTTTGGTTGTATGCATTGAATCTAGGGAGCATTATTATGAGCCTAGAGGACCTGGAAGTAAAAAACATTTAAGTGTAGGTTTTTTTTTGTTGGATAGTTGTAGTTGTATTTAATTTTTATGTATGTAGTACATTTTGTTCTTTCATTATTTTTCACAATTTGAATTTTTTCAAATTTATATGTTGTATTGTTATTATGTATATTAGGGATATTGAAGCCATGGGACATACATATACCCCCTAAATGCCAAATATCGCCCATTTTATTGTCATTTGGGCGATATAGGGGCAGTGATATCACTGATATGGACTTTCAAAAGCGCTCCCGTATTGCCCATTTGATAATAGAATGAATGATGCATGGGTAATGTTTAGGATTTTAGGGGCGATGGGAATGTCTTTTGGCTTCATTATACCTAATAGATTAACAAGCAAAAATTAGGAAATAGATTAAACATGAAGAAGAGAATACATATCTGAGTTGATATTTTGCTGCTCCCCCTTCTTGTGTTCAACATTTCAATTGCATGTGCTTACAACATTCACCCTTTGCTACTGATAAGTTTTTCCACCCATATAGCTGATATATCATCCCTGACTTCCCTCCTCAAGAGTAAAGCCAAAAGTGTCATGATCCAACTTTCACCAGGTTATTTGTTGACAGAGTGTTTGCTTCTTTAAGCGTCACACATACTAATTTGGTCTTACACCCAGACTTTCGGTGCTAGATGACAACCTTGCTACAGAAGCGTAATCCGTCCCTTTAAGCGTTGAACCACCCAATCGTCCATGTACCATCCAATTCCATCTAAACAAATAAAACTTCTTCTCCATCTCAACTTCATTGCTCCTTCGGTCACCCCCAACACTCACACTTTTAAGTCTTCTAATGTCGTTTGTGTTTATTTTTACATCAACTAAAGTTGCGTTAAGTTCAATACCCAATGAAAATGCTTGCATATCTTAAACGGATCCTCATCCAATAGCACACCCATACGAGATGTGATCTATACTCTATAGTGCTCGTAGGATTGGAAGTGATCTTCCACACCAGCAACAGAACCAAGTCACCAACAATCCTCTTAAATACTCACATTCTCTCCCCAAGATGCAACACCAAGAACTCTTAAACAATAATCAATGTTAGAAAAAATATTGAACAAATAATCAAGGCAGAACAGAAAGAAGCAAACCAAGAACACATTACCAACCAACCTAATGACATAAACTTTATAGATCTAAATAAACTCAAATTCTCTTTTGAATAGCTATGTTCCCAACCCAAAATTACTCTATTCAAACTCCTCCTCAAAAGTCCTATTTTGGGTATTTCTAACCCCAAAAATTCTCTATTCGAACCCCTCCACCCGAAAAATCCTCATTTGAATAGCCATAAATCCTCTATTTAAACTCCACCAAAATCAGTCTCTCTACAACCTTCTTCGAAGAACTCAAGCTTTTCAACATCAATCTGGGAATAACTCTAACAATGATTCCGGAGCCTGAAAGAGACTGAAGAACAAGATGAGCTACGTCAAATAGCTTCACTTTACTAATGATGTTGGACTTCAACAACTCCACGACCTTGGGCAGTGGTTGAGGGTGCGAAGCAGAGGTACCATAACATTGAGACGTGAGAGAGGGAGCGGAGCATATGTACCCTAGTTCACACCTATTGGTCCCACCCTCGACGTAGAATGTATAGAGAGAGAGAGAGAGAGAGAACAAATGAGACTTATTCTTGAAATAAAATGAAAATATTATTTTTGTTTTTCTTCTTTTACGCCCCAAATGCATTTAACATGTTTTTATTTTTGAGAAACATTTTGAACCTATATACGTTTCCAAAAAATGCATTTGTGGCCTTAAATTTTGGTCGAAATAGTGAATATCATTCAAAATTTTGCTATTTTGCAGGTAGCCAGGTACCGACATATCTCATAGAAGTAGTTTATTTCATATATTGTTTCTCAATTATCGCCACTATGTGCAATCTGTTGTGATAGCTCTCATATATAACTTATATTGCACAATATTTTGATCGATCTCAGAATAAAAAAAAATTATGTTGGTTGAATTGGAGATATTTTGACCTATAGTTGGGAATATCTGGGATTTTCTTCCCACTTTTTTTAAAACCAAATTTTAACAAATTTTGGTTTGATTTGTTTTAAATCAACCCAGATTAACTCTAATATAGTGGAAATCATTGCGTATAATTCGTATGGAGGAATATTTTTAAAAGTGGGGGAAGGATATATTTTCTTTTTTTTTTTCAATTGTAAGCTTAATAATAGGCGGATTAGGTTCAAACTTCAATATATTGTGTATTTTCGGTCGATTTATTTACTAACCAAAAAATTCTTAAACTTCTTAGAAGAGGCAGTGATTCGCTTATTGTTGCATTGCCCTTGGCTTTTGAGATTTGAAGCTATTCCTCTCTTGGATGGGAATCAGCTGGGTTTGCCCTAGATCATTTCGGGATCTCATGGGTTGTTGGCTTGCGATGTTGCCACACAATTCTTTTTTCGTTCTTTGGTATCTTTTGCTTGGGGCCATCCTGGTCGCTCGATATGGAAGAAAGGAATCAGAGAGTTTTTGAGGGGACTTGTTCTCCATGGAGAAGGATTCAAGAGAGAATCTTTGAGCTTTTATTGGCTTGGGCTTCCCTTGGCTCGGATTTTGAGGATATAGCATTGTTCCTAGCCTCCTTTTAGGTTCTTGGCTTGTGAACTCAGTATCGCCATCTTGTTCATTTCTGTTTTTAGCTGTCTTTGTTTTCTTTTGCTTCTTTGGGCTTTGCCCTTTTCTATACTCTTCTTTAGCATTTGGCTTTAATATACCTTCCTATTACCGATAAGAAATAGTATCTTTCTAATAAATTTTAGTGAAAAATAAATTTAGAATCATTTCCAAAATTGAAAATTGTTTATGAGGGGCTTATTACTAGCCCAGTTTAGTTCAAATTAAATATATTATGTATTTTTGACCAATCCTAAAAATGTAATCACCTACATTTCATTGAAATTGTCAGTTGTAATTTCATCTTACACTTGTATTGTTACTTAATTACTCGATATGTGGCCCTGTGTATGCATTGTGATAATTCACCCGGTCTTTTGCTGTAATGTTGATCATTTTTTTTTTTGGGTTTCAGAATATGTCATACTACAAAATATCGCACGTTGATGGTCGGATAACCAATCCCGAGCAACGAATTGCAAGTGACATACCTAGGTTCTGTGCAGAGTTGAGTGACCTTGTGCAGGAGGATCTTATAGCAGTTACTGATGGTCTGCTTTACACTTGGCGTCTGTGTTCTTATGCAAGCCCAAAATATGTTTTTTGGATACTGGTATTTCTGCCTCCATGTGCTGTACTATTTCATAGACATTTGTTTGGAGTGATTGATGTTTAGATGTTTTAGTTCGTTTATTTCCTTCAAGTTTCTGAACTCCTTTCCTTGATATATATTATCATAATTTTGTTGCAATTATGACATATTAGTTTGTTATCTAACATTCCTTATTTCTTTTCAGGCATACGTAACAGGGGCAGGGGCTATGATTAGAAATTTCTCTCCTGCATTTGGAAAATTGATGTCCGAAGAGCAACAATTGGAAGGGGAATATCGACAGCTTCATTCACGGTTAAGGACCCATGCGGAAAGTGTAGCATTTTATGGTGGAGAAACTAGAGAAGAATCTCATATCCAGCAGAAGTTTAAGTCTCTTGTTAGGCACATGAATCTTGTTCTTCATGACCATTGGTGGTTTGGCATGATTCAAGATTTCCTGTTGAAGTATCTTGGTGCTACAGTTGCAGTTATCCTGATTATTGAACCCTTCTTCTCTGGCAATCTGAGACCTGACACTTCAACTTTAGGACGAGCAGAGATGTTAAGCAATCTAAGATATCATACAAGTGTCATAATATCATTATTTCAGTCCCTGGGAACTCTTTCTATAAGTTCAAGACGGCTAAATCGTCTCAGGTTATTGTTTCGTCCATTATCGGTTTGGCATTGTTTTGAAAAAAGTGAAGCACGATATCATTGTGCTTGAGCATTTCTTTTTAAAATTATATCAGAGATCTTAACATATGGAAGTACTATAATTGTTTAACATGATAGATATTGGCACACATTGCGTGCCTCAATGCTCATCAAGCATGTACATACTTTACATATTTGCCTCAATGCTCATCAAGTTTACAATATCTGAACACTTAAAAGCCAAGATTGCATTATTACTGAAGATGTACTGTAATTTAATTATGCAAGTTTACTTTGTCCAGCACACAGTTTTATAATGAACTCAACTATGAACACAGCTTTATTATTCCCGTGTTTGACTGAATTTCAGGTAATCAGTTGCTGACTTTTATAATCTATAGGGTAGGACTTAGGAGCCCTGTCACCACCAAACACATTTTATATGTGTTTCAAATGCATATTAAACTTTTGGGGGTTTGCTGTTTTAAAGGGTGTACTTATGCCGTATTAAGTTTAAAACAATGATACGCGTATAAAATGCAAACACAAGATCTTATTATGCTTAGTACCTCGTTGGACAACCACTATGTCTGTGTTACCCCCCTTAGAAAGTACGTATCTACATAATAACAGAACGACTTACTCTTTGAACAGCAAAAAGACATTTTCATATTAAACTCTTATAATATGAACACAAAAACATATATATATATTTTTAAAAAATTTATAGGTTTATTTTTTTGTTGCTGTTTGAAACAGCCAATCAGTATTAATTTTTTTTTTTCTTTGTTTGAAACAGAGACCATTCTGAGTGAAAAAATTAAAATTAAAACACACGAACCTCTCGTGCTTCACTTTTTTATATGATTACAATCACTCCCTCTATGAAAACGAGAAGAAGAAGATGAATCTAGATTCCCTCTTTAGAATCTAGATTCCATACTCTCTTCTAAAATCTTGATACCCTCTCTTTTGTTTTCTACTCCCATTATCAATATCCAAGCAATCTAAATATAACTTCTATCATTTACATATTGAAAATTATTTTTTTAGGGTTTCTCTCTCATTCTTATTAACCTATTTGAATATTATGATAGGGTTTGCATATAGGGTTTATTTTTACAAAGATATTATTGAATTTTATGTTATGGTTTGGACTTTGAAGCTTATGCTAGGGTTTGAATATTATGGTGTTTTAATTTAGAGGTGGATGATATTGTACTTTTTTTTTGAATGGTGAGTAATAATATTTGTTTGTTAAAATTGTTGAATGGTGAATGATGATATAATTTGGAGCATGATGATTTCTTGTAGTCCTTTTTTCTTGGAATCATGAATGGTAAATGGTGATTGGTAACTATTCAATTTGAATCTTTTAATTATAAAGTATGATATCTTCTTTTAATTGTTCACGTCATTGCAATCCTTTAATTGAATGATGCTTTTAAATGTTTCTGTTATGTTTCTATTTTCTATTTTTTAATTTTTAATTTCCCTCACTTCCCGTGTTTTATTGTATAAAACCCGTGCTTGTTGGACATATCGTTGCCGTTTAATACCCGTACCCATACTTGGTGACTATGCTTAGGAATAGAAGTGAGGTATTTATTTTGCTTACGATATTAATCAGAATCAGGATCAAAGTAAAAGATAAATTTGTATTGGCAATGGGTCTGTTCAGTCTAAAAATTAAAATTTTGTGGCTATGTGATTGAATCTGATATACTAAATAGAAGTTCTAATCAATTTTATCGACTATGGGGAGGACAAAAAGCACAAATATAGTTGATAAATGAGTAAATCTAATTTAAAAAGAAATAAAAAAAGCATAAAACTTCATGTATAAGGATAACTAAAATTGTTATTCGTTATATTTTAGTTTGTATTTTAAACATCCCAAAATCTTAGTTTAGTTTTGATTTTCAAGTTAATAAAACTTGGCTTAGGTAGAGGAGTCCCCAGATAATGTAATTTTGATGATTCTAAAAAATAGGACAAAAAAAAAAAACTTCACCAACCTAGTGAAGAGTGCATCAACCTTTGCGAGATCCTCTCCCAATGATCGCTTACAGAGATAACTGCAACATAGACACTAGCACATAACACTATTGTGAATGTGAAACATTCTGTACTTTACACGGTTTCACCCATAATAATGGACTATAAAGCAAGTTAGTGATAATTTTAGTAACCAGAAGTGGTGACATTTTGTTTGCTGGTGTCAAAGTTCGAATTGCAGGAAGAAAATACCGAGTCAGGGCTATGCCTATTGTTGAAGATTTGTTGTGGTGTGAAAATTGTTTTTGTTTAAGCATGCAGGATTGTTGATGCAAAACACTATTGAGTGTAGTGGGAAATTTCCAAACAAAACTTGATCATAAAACAAACAATGTTAGGATAGCTAAAAGTAATAAAATATTGATATTTGTATTCACCTAAAGGTGATAGCACTAACAAAGTTAAAACTCCAGGTGCATGAAGCCCTAAATCTTTACCTATTCTATTTTTCAAACACAAGACCAAAATAAACCAAATAAACTCAAAACATCTGCAACTAGTCAAAAGACATAGCAGTCACTTGTATCCACTGAAAGGACTGGGCAGGCCTCAGGCTGTTACCATATCCTGATAGCTAATATGAATACTAATCATGTCAAGACACATGAATACTTCAGCCTTGAACTATCCTAATTTATCTTTTTTTCTTTTGACTGTATTATTTATTATGAAATCTTTTTTCCATTAAAAACTATTTTATATGTGTTGAATTAATTGGCAATTTGAAACAAGAGTATGCAGTCATTATCCATTACATCTATGTTACATATATTTTCATATATATTCATTTGAGATGAAATGTGAAGATATTTGTTATATAATGGTTTTCTTGGTATTTAGTATATTAACATAATCAATGTTTCTTTGTATTCAAATTTTTGGAAAGACGCGCACGTCCATTGTAGATAGATGATGGAACGGAGATTTCCGTCATTTTTTGACTGTTTTGCCCCTTTATGAGCAAAAAAAAAAGTCTCTATTAGGCGGCTTTTATCAAAAAGGTTCTACAATAAAGCTTTGTTTTTTGCTGTGCGCTGCCAAAGAGTTTTATTGTCTACAAATCTATTTTGTACAAATATTTTTGCCACATCTATTTTGGTTAGATCTGTCCGAAATAGACAAGATCAAATAGGATCTACCAAACGAACCCTAAAATATCCAACATCACACCTCCCCTCAAATTCCTTCTCCAATTTCTCAATTGATCTTTAATCAAAGAAGAATGAATCTGTTACATTGTTTGCATTAGGAAGAAGAGGCAGAGCGGGTAAATGTATTGGCAATAAGGCAGAGAGGTTTCTGCATAGCATTTGCGCTTTGATTTGCAGATAGCACGAAGATGGAAATCTCTTCTTCAAAACAATCGACCCGATCAGAAATTTCAAGTCCCAAAGAGTAAATGATTGGAACTGAAAGTTTCAACGAGAATCAAAAACTTGTGATCACAAGATCAGGAATTAGTAGCTTTCTCTCTGAAACTGCCAAAGAAACGATCAAAGTGTCCGGAGTAGAAGATACAAAGGTTTTTGGGTTCTCTTTTAGTTATAGAGAGAGCATAAAGCTTCTAAGGAAAGTAGAATTTCTCCTATCAGTAAGCTATTGAGGGACATTTGACTGTCATGGTGAAATCACGGCCGTTTGTCAGCTTACCTGGAAGGAAAGACATGTGGAGAGAGAGACATGCGAATTTGGAAAAATAAAGAAATTGCAGGGGTATTAATGGACATTCAGAAATGAGACGACACGAGCTTCTATATGCTTTTTATATAGGTTATAGATATTTGTTATATTTAATCGACTATTATTAATAATTAAATAAATATTATATTATTAAATTAAAAATGGATAAAATATTCTTTACTGAAAAAAATTAATGAAAAATTTATAGCTCGGCGTGCGATGGTTCACATATAACTAATTAGGTCTAGACATCAAGTATTAATGCTAAAAATGAAAATCTTTGGGTTTCTCTAATCCAAAAATTAGCCCCACATCAAAATTCCATAGGTTTAATGCCTTTACATGTATTACAGAATTAATGCACCTGAATCCATGCAAAAGCATCATTTAAATATAGAGTTTAAAGAGTAATGAACTTTAGGGCTGAAATCACCTCATGTTATGATTTCTCCTCAGTTTGGATGCATTGATCTTATTTCTTTCAAGTGGGATCTGCTTCCTATAGAGAACACAACGTCACAATCTTTTTTTTTTGTTTGTTGAAAATATTAATGTGTGTGAGGATTGTTTTGTGGCTTTCCAGTGGAAATGAGCATACAATTCATATTTTCGATGCTTTCGGTCGAAGGAAAGCAATTTTATTGAACGGATAAATCAATTTTATCCACTCAAGAAATTGTGATATTTCTAACGAGAAAAAATAATACATGTAAAGGAATTCTCAGTGATGTTCGCAATGCTAATATTTTGGCAAATGTTTTAGAAATATAGGCAAAATTTAAAAACTTGGGCATAGGTTTCAATGCTAAATTACATTCAGATTCTCTGTTATAATTTTTTGTGTTATACTTTGCAGTTTTATCCTTCCTGTGCTGTGTTCTAGTGGGTTGAAAGTGTCTTGGAAAGTTTGTAAATTTTTAGAGTTGTATGTACCACTATTCAGATTTTTGGCCATATCTTTAACTTGGTAAATTTCTGATTTGCAGTGGTTATGCTGACCGCATTCATGAATTAATGGTGATTTCAAAAGAGCTAAGTTATGTTCATGATAAATCTTCTATTCAAAGAAATGGAAGTAGGAATTATGTTAGTGAAGCGAACTACATTGAGTTTGCTGGTGTCAAGGTACTTGAAATTTACTTGCCGGTTTACCTTGTTTTAGGTTCATTTATGCGCTTCCTATTTTCTGATGACAAAATATGTTCTTCCAGGTAGTTACACCAACTGGTAATGTATTGGTGGAGGATTTGAGACTTAGGGTTGAATCAGGATCTAACCTTTTGATTACAGGTAGTCTATTTGACTCTTGAATACCTTAATTTGACATATTTTAAATCTCTTCAGAGTTCTTTAATTTTTCTTCTCTTTCTTTGATCTTCTAGCATGTTTGTCTTTAGTGTTCTCTTTTTATAGTAAATTTCATCCATGTTGAAGAAAAAGGAAAAAGAGTTTTGTATGAAGTGAGGATTTGGTTTGTTTACATATATTTTAGCCAAGTTCAGGAGTAGTTTTGTTTAGATGAATTGCTTTGATTTATGTGTCGTATTAAGTGGCCCGTGGCTGACAGCTAATATTAGGTTATAGGTTTCCGAAATTAAAATATCTGCACTTCAATGTCACTGTGACATTGAACAAATTAATTGTTAGCTGAAGGTTTTGTGATTGACGGCTTTTCTGTGGGTATGAAGAGCTCAAAGGTATCACACTTGTAGTTCGTTGATGACAATCTGGTCCTTTGTGTTGACTCACAGGCAGTTTGGTTACCTATGATGCATTTTTAGGCGTTCGGATACAGTTTCTGGTTTGGGAATTAATTTAAGTAAGAGTGATGTTTGGGGATGGTGAGGTCCCTTGGTGAGCTGTTTAGGTTGTAAGATAGGGCATTTCCGGCAATGTATTTGGGTATGCCTCTTGGGGCAAGCTCAAAGGCCAGTGTATCGGATCCAGTGGTGGATGGAGTTATTAGAAGACTAGCATCTTGGAATCTCTGGTCTTGTCAAAGGGGTAGAATTACTTTGTTAAAGAGCACCCTAGCAAGTTGCAAGTATGCCCTTTTATTTCTTGTCCCTTTTGACTATCATTTCTTCTATCTTGGATACATTAGACACAATTCAAGAGGATTCCTGGGGAACAACAGAGAAGAGGCTAAGGAATATCATTTGATTGGCTGGAAGGTGCCATCTCTCGTCCTATTAAAGAAGGTGGGTTAGGACTTAGGAGTGAGGTCTTTGCGGGAGATTGAAGCATTGTGTGGAAAATGTCTGTGGAGGTATGGTTAGGAGACAGGAAGTCTTTGGAGAAAGTTTGAGACAAACAATGTCAGAGATATTTTCAGAGTAGGCACATGGAAAGCAAATTTGAAGGTCAAGGAAGACTTGTGCAAGATCATTTGGTGCTTGGTTGGTATAGTAGATGATTGGAAGTTTTGGGAGGACTTGTGGCGTGGGCATAATTCTGTAAAAGGGGACATTGGGAATTTATTTTCAGTCTTATCAGACAAAAATTGTGTGGTTAAGGAGCCAATGAGGTGATCTAGGTTATGAGGTGGAGGCCTTTGTGAGACATTGAGAAATGAAATAAAGTGTTGCTTGACAAATGGCTATAGAAATACGGTGAAAAGAGATGAAGTCTTTGGAGAAAGGTTATCTTGACAAAATATGGAGAGAACTCGGCATGGGACACGAAATAGGTTAGACGTTTTCACAGAGTAAGCATGTGGAAAGAAATTTCAAAGGTCAAGAAAGACTTCTCCAAGCACATTATATTCAAGGTTGGTTGGTAGAGGAGATGAAATCTAGTTTTAACAGGAGATTTTTGGAATTATTCTCATTGCATCAAACAAAAAGTGCTTGGTTAATTCCTGAAGGAGTCAAGGAGGTGACATGGGTTCTGTGGTTGGGAAGGGGGCTTAAAAATTGTAAGATGGATGACCATTATTCGGGCACATCAATTTGACGAAGCCAAACCATCAAGTGAGTATTTGCAATATTTGGTTGAGGGACAATAAGGGCCGGTTCTATGTGAAGTCTTTTTTGAGTCCTTTTGGGATATTTCTTGCTCTCATTTTCTTACTTGGTTGTTTGGAATCTTGGAATTTCAACGAAGATTACCTTATTTCATCTGGACAATTACCCTGGATAAGATCTTTACTACCAATGATTATGTCTGCATAAGGAGTAGTTCCTGGATCATTTATCACTTCAATGTTCACACAGACACAAGGATTACCAATCCACTAGATCTAGCATGGCAGTTGGATTGGAGATGAAGTTGGAATGGCCTTTCGAGACCAATGGCTTGATCATGGTTTTAAATAGCGACGATACGGCCTCGATATATTGATATCGCACCTCCAACATTGAAAGGTTCTTGAGTTTGAATCATTGGGTATGATGACTAGATACTATAGGTGTTCTCTCTGGAGTCTGGAATATGTGATTTCAAAATTTGCACGAGAATTTGTAGTTGCTACTTATTTGGTTGGTAGGTGGATGTTTCCTATATCTGTTTGCAACTGTCAAAACCCCCCTTTTGAAAACAAAATTTGACCATAAAAAATGGTGAGATGGAAACTCTTAGTAGTAGAGTCTAAGAGCTTTGAGTTTGTTGGAGAAGAAGTTAAGGAAGTTTCTCGGTGAAGATTGTGGAGAGATGACGAGATTTCTTTGCTTTCCTTCATCTTGAGGAGCGAGTATTCTCGTCGCAGGTATTTATTCTGGAAAGGAAAAGGAATGGCAATGGGGTATATATTTCATTGATGTCGATTCCGTCGGCGGGAGATCGCCGGTGATGGATAATCTTCCGTAGGGGGAGCAAGGGATATGGTTGGGGTGGAGTGTTGTCAGCGTTGAAAGGAGTTATTCCTCCTATTATCCTCAGTAAGCAAGCAGCATATATGTAGGAACCAGTCAAGAAGCATCCGAGGCAGCCAACATATTCAGATCGTCTCAATCCCTCTTCGGCTTACTATCCGCAGGTAGAGGAACATAAGCAGATCCCGTCAGGATGGTGGGATAAGGCTGTAGTGTGTGTTTCTGTAGTGTGTGTTTTTCAGGACTCTCTGGCAAGCTGGTCTGAGATGGAGAAGAAAATCAATGAGATGATCCCTCAGGATGAAAGAACAATCCTCGTTCCCTATGAGAACCGTAAAGGTATCGTAGTGGCGAAGAGGTTATCCACGGTGAGGGATCTGTGCGCCTGGGAGTCATGGCCACTTAGGTGCAGTGGGCAGATTTCTATGCATTGGTGGTGGCCCGAATCGAACCAAGCCGTAGTTAGTCTCTTGCAGGCCCCGTTTTGGATTGGGATTCGCGGGCTGCCTTTGCACCTTTGGAATGTTGTAACATTGTAGAGCATTGGAGACGCCTGTGGTGGAACTATGTTCAATGATCCCCGATCCCTAGATTGGATGGATCTCCGTCAAGCTCGAATCCGGATTGTATCGACGAACAGGGAAAGTATCCCTCGATCTATGAGAATCCTGGATCGAGGTGGGTTTCACTTGATGGTGATTTCTGTGCTTAAGGAAGAAGAGATAGGGCTTTCCGGTGAGCCGTGCAATCTCCGGTGCCAGCTTGTCGAGGAAAATTCAATAATCCCTTCAAAGTGCACCAGCTCTGTCACAGGCAAGGAGCCAACCAAAGAGAAAATGCCACGAGGGGTGGATCATTAACAAAGAAGAAGGCAACCGAGCTAGATTACCAGAAGAGCCTGGACAGGTCGTTCAGTCAAAGGTTGGATTTTGTTTTCAAAGGGTCTGGTGGCGAAAGCAACCCCATTGGAGCAGAGGTAGAACACAAAAGAGGTCTTCTGCAGACTTTAGTCTATGGCGCCGAAAATTCTGATTTTATGTTTGCTTCAAAAAGGGTTTAAGCAGAAAAGAAAGAAGAAAAATTTTCTAAGATCTGTACGGCACAGGAGACAAAGGGTTTGGCTTAGAAAACGGTCAACTGAAGGAGCTAGTATAGAAGAAAATTTCAATCAGGAAAATTTCTCAAATCCTATCCGTCCAGTATCTCCATGGATAGGCTCAGTGGTGGATATTTCGTGTGAGGCCCAAGTCCCTAGTCTATCGGGCCCGGTAGTAGTGGAGGGTTGTTTGGAAACCCATTCGAGTGGTTTGGCGACGAATGGGCCTGAGATTATAGCAGTCAGGCCAAATAGTGTGAAACCTTTCTTCCCGGATCCTCTAGTTATCGACCCGACAGACCCATTTGGGTTAGCTAGCATTATTTGTCGGGCAGGGTTAAAGATAAGAAAATGCTCGCTCAGTCCTGATCGGCAGACCGTCTTAGGGCTCGGTTGGGAGAAGACTGCTCTAGAGTCTAGAGAGGGAGGAATCCGGCAGATCTGGTTCGCGAGTTCTGGCAACGGTAGGGGGAGGTCAATCAGGAGATAGTCTAGGTTCGGTGACGTAGGAGGAGGTAGGCGAAGTGAGAGATACAGGGTACCCTCTTGGAGATAATCCCCAAAAGCAAGACAAGAGGATTAGTGGATAATTCATCTCAGAGGATAGAGCAGACTTGGGGAAAGGGGCAGTGGAGCAAGTGGAAGATTCAAGGAGGGGCGTAGCAGAGGCGTCTTCGCTGGTGGAGGGCTCCGATGGACTTCCAGTGGGCTGTGTGTGGTCAGCAAAGGGGGAAGCGAGTTTAGATCTTACAATTAGAGATCTAATAGTCGAGGTAGAGATATCAGGAGTCACGAGCTTGCTTTCGGATTGTGCTGGGCCGCATCCTAGGACGAGTCGGATTAGGGTCATGGATGCAGAAGCTCCCCCTCTTCCTTGGTCAGGTATGCCTAATCCCTCCTCTCCTATCCAACATAGCTTGTCCCAGCTAAGGGAGACGATGGATAGAGAGAGTTTTTTGGTCTCGCCGAATGGGGTATCTTGTTCTCGGTCTTTATCTACTGTCAATGGGCTGCAGTTCTCTATAGAGGATCAGGGTAATACTAGTGGGTTGATACCGGAAGCAGAGGAGCCAGAGCAGATGGTAGACCGACCCAAAGGTATCGGCAGTGGGAGCCCAGACACGGTATCTCAAATTGGTTCGGAGGAGGCATCCGAATGGGTGGTTAATCACATGAAAGGGGTGAGCGATCACTTGGGTATATTAATTGCAGAGCACGAGGCAGAGGCGAAGATACTGTTTCAGAAGAGTGAGTCTAGCAGGGTTCATGAGGTGGACAAATCTATTTCTAAGAATTCAATACTCAATAGGGAGAAAAGGATTTGCTGCTATGGAACGAAGGAGATTGGAAAGCGGGGTTAATTATGATAAGCCAGCAGTCCCAGGCCTAGCGGGAGTAGTAAAGTTGCCCGATGAATGATTTCTTCATCATATTGTGGAATGTTCGGGGATTGGGGCAAGTGGAGAAACGGATGGCTGTGAAGCAGTATGTGAGATTGAAGCGGCCGGCGATAGTTTGTATTCAGGAAACAAAGATAGAAGCAGCTCAGGAGTATCTTATCCGAGAGATTTGGGGTCTGGTAGTGCCGGGTTGGGTGGAAGTTCCATCTCTAGGTGCTTTAGGGGGTATATTGCTTTTGTGGGATAAAGCTAAGGTTGAGGTGCTAGAGTTTGAGTAGGGGGCTTACTCGTCTTCCATTCTCTGTAGGTTGATTGGGGAGGACTTTACATGGGTGTTCACTGGGGTCTATGGGCCTTCAGGGGGGTCAGATGATTTGCTCATGTGGTCAGAGCTCGAGGACGTTAGTGTGTGGTGGGGCAGACCTTGGTGCTTGGGGGGTGACTTTAACTGTATCCGGACGATGGCGGAAAAGAATGGGGGAAGTGTGCTCACAGCGAAAATGAAGAGATTTGGAGATTTTATCCGTAGGCACCAGCTTATTGATTATCCGCTTCGGGGGGCTCGATTCACGTGGACTCATTCGGCTTCTAGTGGGAGAGCTAGCCGGCTTGACAGATTCCTAGTTAGCCCGGAGTGGGAGAATCATTTCTCGAATGTTATTCACTCTTCTCTCCCCAGGCCTGTCTCGGATCATGTGCCTATTGTGCTTCAATCAGGCAGTTTTAGAGTAGGTCCTTCCCCGTTTCGATTTGAGAATATGTGGCTCAAGGATGATAGATTTCTAGATGTAGTGGCAGAAGTCTGGAGAGGAACGGGGTGGGGGTCAGCTAGCAAGCGGTTCAGTCTGAATTTGAAAGCCCTGAAAACAAGACTTAAAGTGTGGAATAAGGAGGTTTTCGGGGATATTCGTACGGGGTTAGACAGGCTTCTTCAGGAGATAGCTCCCTGGAGGTGTTGGTCGAATTTGCAGTATTGTCAGATACAGAAGTCTGGGATTATGAGGCAAGGAAGCTGGATTATTTGGAGTTGTTAAAGCTAGAGGAGATTTGTTGGAAACAGAAGGCTAGAACGAGGTGGCTAAAAGAGGGGGATCGAAACACGAAGTTTTTTCACCGTACAGCTAACTATCATAGGAAGCGTAATTTTATCTCTAAGATAAGGGTTAACGGGAGGCTGATGGAGGAGAGTAGGGACATTGAAGATGGCGTTGTCTCTTACTATAAAGGATTGTATCTCGAAAGGGAAAGTTGGCGTCCGAGACCGGAAGGATTGCTCTTTGTAAGCTTGTCCCAAGATCAGAGTAAATCTTTGGAGAGGTCCTTTGAGGAGGAGGTCATTGGGATTATTCGAGGTATGCCCGGGGATAAGCCACCGGGGCCGGATGGATTTACCATCGAGTTTTACAGGGCTTGCTGGGAGATTGTGGGGAAGGACTTTTTGGAGGTGGTGCAGGAACTTTATTCTACAGGGCACTTCGATAAAGTGATAAATCATACTTTTGTGGTGTTGATTCTGAAGAAGGAGGGTGCAGTAGATCTCTCGGATTTTCACCCAATTAGTCTTGTGAGTAGTGTGTACAAGATTCTGTCGAAGGTGTTGGCGGTCCGCCTCTAATCGGTAATGGCTTCCCTCATCTCGCAGCAGGGAGCGTTTGTGGGGGGAGGAGGATAACAAATGAGATCCTGATAGCCAATGAATGAATTGATTCCCGCATTCGATCTAGCTCCCTGGGTATTATTTGTAAAGTAGATATGGAGAAGGCTTATGATCATTTAAGTTGGGGATTCTTAGACTACGTGCTTGGAAGAATGGGCTTTGGGGCTAAGTGGAGGGAGTGGATGCGAATGTGCATTTCCTCTGTTTTTTTCTTTCTTTTACTGAATGGGAGCTCGATTGGCTTCTTCCCCAGTTCTAGGGGGTTAAGGCAAGGGGAATCGTTATCACATTTTCTTTTTGTGCTGGCTTCCTCTCTAGAGCAGAGGGGGCGATTTTTGAGGGGTTCTCAATTGGTTCAGTTTAGCTTCGCATATCTCATCTCCAGTTCGCAGAAGATACCCTTATCTTCTGTAATGCATCGCGGAGAGATCTATTATATTTGAAGTGCCTTTTGCGTTGTTTCGAAATGGTGTCAGGATTGCGAGTTAATCTGGCCAAGTCAGAGATAGTGGGAATAGGAGATGTGCTCATTATGGATTAGTTGGCAGTTTGCTTTGGTTGCATAGTAGGAGTCCTTCCGACGATGTACTGGGTATGCCTTTAGGGGGATGTTATAAAGCAAAAGAGAGTTGGACGCCGATCATAGAGAGGTGTTCAAACAGGTTAGCAGGTTGGAAGGCTCATTTTCTTTCAAAAGGAGGCAAGTTAACTCTCATTCATAGCACTATTAGTAGCCTTCCGATTTATTATATGTCCACTCTTATCATTCCGAAGTCGGTCACTGTTGCTTTAGAGAGAGTGCAGAGGGAGTTCTTGTGGAATGAGAAGGTAGACTCTTTTAAGTATCATCTGGTGGCTTGGAAACATCTCTGTCGTCTGAAGGAAAATTGGGGGTTGAATCTGAAGCCTTTAACTTCAGTTAATAAGGTTTTGCTCGGAAAATGGATATGGCGGTTCGGCTTGGAGAGGGATAGTTTGTGGCGAGCAGTGATTGTAGCTGAGTATGGGGAGCAGTCGGGGTGGATCCCTAAGCAGGTTAAGTCTTCTCATGGTTTGGGAGTTTGGAAGGGAATAATGTCGATGGCTAGTGTGGTGGTTTCTCAGTTCCGGTTTATAGTGGGGCAGGGGTCCGAAGTAAGATTTTGGAAAGATGTTTGGTGTGGCGCTTCGAGGCTTCAGGAGGATTTTGGGAATATTTTTTTGCTAGCCACTAACAAGGAGGCGCTGGTAGGGGACTATCTTAAGAGGGGAGAGGGGGTGGTTTGGTGTCTGGAGTTAAGACGTGACTTAAATGATTGGGAAGTTGATGAAGCGTTGCATTTATTGGCTCTGTTAAGCTCGTTCTCTCCGAGAGTTGATATGAGGGATAGTAGGGTGTGGGTTGGAAGTAATCAGGGGAGTTTCTCAGTTAGATTTTTGTATCAGTATATGAGACCAGGCTTGATTAGGTCGTTTCCTGATAAGGTCGTTTGGAATCCAGGTATCCCTTCGAAGGTGGCTTTCTTCCTCTGGAGTGTAGCCTTAGAGAAAATCCTCACCTGTAATCATCTTTAGCATAGAGGCTGGAGAATGACCAATAGATGTTTTTTGTGTCTCCATGTGGAGGAGTCAGGGGACCACTTGCTCTTGCATTGTCCGTTTGTAGCTGAGACTTTCCCGCTTGGGGGTGGAGTGGGTCTTTCCTACGTCTTTTCTCAACTTTTTAGAATGTTGGCCGAGAGATAGTGAGAATAGTGTTATGGAGGCTATTTGGTCAAGGTTGCCGGGTGCTATTGCGCGGATGGTCTGGAAAGAAAGAAATTTTAGAGTCTTTGAGGATATTTCGGCGCCCCATTCTCGTGTTTGTGCTCGGGTTCGGGTGGTCTTGATGGAGTGGGCTGGTCTCCATCATGATAGGGAGGAGCTTAGGGAGGTGCTTGGTTGAGTCTTCCTCATAGGGGGAGGGAGGTGGCCAGGAGTCAAGGTAGTGCTTTTTTTGCTTGTCTTTGAGCAAGGTTGTTAAATCGGAATCGAATCGTAAAATCGTTTTAGGACCGATTCGATTCAAACCGGGATTCAAATCGTAAATCGAAAGATTCAATCCATTTTAAAAAAAATTGTTTAAAAAATTATTTAATAAATCAAAAAAACAGAATAATTTATTATCCAAAAGATTTTATTCATATCTATTGATAAAATAAAGTAATGAATATTTCATTGCATACATTATAAAAAACGCGAATGATCTCCATAAAATGAAAAAAATAAAAACCTAATATCTTTAAAGATAAATCAACAATAGTAAACTCATATCATCATACTGTATGAGAGCAAGTATCAAAAGGCTTGTACAAATAAAAATATTAATAAAATAAACTATCAAGTTTTCTCAAAATCCAACTCCATCATCTTTCTCCATCCTCTTTTTTTTTTTCCCGTTTCACAACAACAGAGAGACAACCCAAATAGGAGTTTTGGCATGTCCATGACAGGGGTTTTTTTGTTTATTCTCCCTTCTTAAAAGACAAAGTACCTTTCGAAAATCAAAATAATAATAAAAATAAATTTAAGTGTTGGTCCGTAAAAGAGGTTTCATGCTCGAATCGTATGAATCGCATGAATCGTACGATTTGAATCGCGAATCGTAATCTAAATCGCAAATCAAATGGGATTTACCCGAATAAGATTTTCACCTCCAATTTGAATCGTTTTGCTTGGGATTCGAATCGAATCGTAGGATTTGAATCGTAAATCGCAAGGATTTAACAACCATGTCTTTGAGTTTATTGACTTGTAAACTCTTCATTATGCTGCCGTTTGTTGCACTTGTACTCTGGTTTACTTTAATAAATTCAATTGCTTGTTTACCGATTAAAAAAAAACATATTTGTATGGGGTATTATAAATTTTACACGATATCGCTGATATCGTGCAATATCGTGTGATATTATGGGGAATGTTGATTTTTTAAGATATAAAACAGAGCCAAATCCTATTTACAACTTATTTATATAAAATATCATTTAAGTAAATGGTTTTCATTTACTTAAGATATTTATATTTAAATAAGGTTATACCCCCACTTGAATTCAATAAAAATTATTCTAGATCCAAATTCTTGAAGAATAAAAAGTCAACTTTCCAGTTCAAGATCAAAATCCGCTTTTTTAGCGCCTTTAGGGATTAGGTCAAAATTTCAACTTTCAAATGCTAAGGTATTTCTCAAATCTTAAAATTTCATAAATTCTACCATATCAAAACATTACTAAAACCAAAAGTTCGGTGAAAAATGTCTCATATTTTAGTCTTCAAAAATATTTTCATCTGCAGGGTCAAAAAGTCAACTAGCAGTTCAACAGAAAAAGACTTACATTCAAGCTTTACAAAACAAAAAAATTAAAAAAAATTATGGGTATCCTCCATTTAAAATACTCCAAAATTTAAATTCCAAAATAATCATATAAATATGTTTTTGTCTTTCTGGGTATGAGCCGTATCGATATAAGTATGGAAATATACAACCTTATGTTGTGCATCAGTACCCACAGTATCCACCGATGAGACTGTTGTTACATCTTGGACTAGATGACTACCAACGTTATGTACATGAGTATACATCATTGTACAATAATGTGATGAGCTGGGCACACTATTGTACTTATGTGGAGAACCGATACTATCTATTGTCAGCCTAGTCAAGATAGTGATGAGTTTGAGTCTTTATGTAACTTCATGTGGCTCTGATTGTAGTTCATGGGGTGGGTTGCATTATGCCATCATTGATGTATTATGTATGAAACTCTAATTGTGTATATTTATTGTTATGAATGAAACATTTTATATATGTTATATCAATATTAATCAATTAGTGCACATCTTTGCTCCCTTCTCATTGTTTCTCTTATGTACATTGTTATTTAAAAAAATAATAATTCTCAAATGTGTATTGACACATATTTTAATTTTTTAACATTTCATAGAGTTTCACTTAAAAATTTCATATTTTTCCCTATTTCCCCCTTTTTGTATCGACGTGTGAGAAATCCCCGACAAACGATATATCTTGCGATATATCGTTATCCCACTGGTGCGACATGTCGTGCAATATCTTCATGTAGAACCTTGGGCCTGATTCCATCATTGATTAGGGCAGAGAGATAATTTCCTTTGATTCGTTCACATTTTCATTGGGCTAGGAAGCTAGTGCCTAAAGAGGCTGATTCCAAGATACGCGCCATCATCAACATGCCGCCACCACGCAATATCAAGGAGTTACAAACCTACCATATTAAATGGATTTTGGACAAGTTCTTATTTATGTTAGGAGTTCAATGAGTTTTCCCTCTTTGTTTTCTTGATACCATCTCTAAGTTCTTTCGCAATATAGATGCCTCCTCGAGTGTTGTGTGGTACATTCTCCCTGGGTCTATTTGTTGGGAAGTGGGGTTGGAGAGGAACGTGAGGGTTTTTAACATGGATTTAGATAGGTTAGATCTCCAAACTCTTTCTTCCTCCATTCTAGGGCTTGAGCGTCTTTGCTGGTTTTCTTTGTTAATTTGCTTTCAGGTGGGTGTGCTACTGGTTCGCTTGCTGGTGAACCTCTCCTTGTACATATATCTTTTCTTTTAAAAAATATTTTGTTCTGAGAAAAGAAAAGAGTTCTGTAACAACATAATACCTAAGGGGGCGTTTGACATTGTTCTTGGTGTTTCAATGACTATGAAATGGATCAATCTTGATTTTTTAGAACGATTATGTGCCGAGAATCCGTTTGGTAAGGGTCTATTTGGCTTCGTTCCCCGGGAAGAGTTTTCCTTATCGTGGAATATAAATGTCGTAACTGTGTCCGACAGCCACTTTTAGGGAACAATTTGAAGAATCGTTTTGTTTTCAGGACAGCTTTAGCAAAACAAAAAAAAGACAGCTTCTCAGAATTATATTTGAGATGAGCACTTAAAACAAGGAAGATAAGGGTGAAAATAGACGAGATAAATGAGGCATAATAAAATTTTGAGTATTTAATGACACTTATAAATGTGTTGATGAATATAACCATATTTAATGCCTACAATATACATATATATATATATATATATATATATATATATATATATATATATATATATATATATATATATTCTTATATCCAAATGTAATTTTTTATTTTCTTTTTTCATACTTGATTATGATTGATGGTTGCCAAACCTATTCTCTGCACATAAGATTATAAGAATCAAAACTTATGATAATTAATTCTTTTCTAGAATGAGATGATCACTAGAATTGATGCCAAACAGTCAGTGAGAATCATTCCTAGAGAACATAAACGACAAAATTGCGTTTGGATGGAAAAAAATAGACTATTATATAATTCCAACTATATTACATAATAAAACATTTATCCATTTATTATAAAGTCTTGTTAAATTCCATAAAGTATATATTTCATATATCAAGTTTTAAATATCCAGAATAAAACATGCCATACTTCACTTTTTAAGAATCACAATTAGAATTGCCATAAAATTTCATAATGCCCTGGCCACAAGCACATGTAGAACATTTGCGTATATATTTCATATATCAAGTTTTAAATATCGACAACAAAACATGCCATACTTTACTTTGTAAGAATCACAATTAGAATTGCCATGGACAATTTCATAAAGCCCTGGCCACAGGCACTTGTAGAACATTTGTGATTTCCTACTGTCCCTAATTGGTTGGTTGCAGATGTATGTCTCATTGTAATTGTGCAACATACATAAAAAAGAAAGTCCTCACAGTCTTCATCATCAGAGTCTAAATCCATCCTTATTTGGATCCATCCAAGCTGAACAACCACAATAATGTAAGTACATCACCACAAAGATTAAGAAATAAATATCAGCAAACATATATAATAATACATGAAAATTAAAGCATTAGGACATGTACTCAATGAAATTGCAAGTAATAAAAGATTATTCTATTGATCTCTTTAGCTAAATGTGAGTATCAATCACATCAAAATGTATCGATAAAAAAAATCACATTAAAATGTAAAAAATCCTACGTAGTAAACTATGAACATTAAAATATAAAACAATCCTATCACCCAAGACTCCCAACAACAAAAGCCGTTTCTCTGTAGCAATGCTAACAAACGTCTCTCTCCAATCATTGTCCTGGAACATTCTTAGTGCCTTCACGTACAAGTCGTCATTCATGTTATCAATTGCGGATAATAACTCACAACAACACCTAATAGAACGTGGATCGTCCTGTACACATGATAACGATGATGCGTATTTCCTTTGTTGGTTACACTGAAGGCCTTACAAGCATCCACGAAAGCCCCATTCCAAGGCTTCCTTCCTCGACGACTAGAAGGCTGAGAATGACTCCGCATGGGTCAAGGCTCTTAAACAACAGCAACATCACCATCGATGTCTTCTGCAACTTCCTTATATGAAGTTACTAGAACGCTGTTTAGGCAAATCACATTGTCATTGACATCACGTTAATATTTGAATCATAGTAACAAAGTGGGGGTTCAAGAATAATTCAATAGGGTTCTACTACAGAAAAATTTGGCAAAATTCGGCAAAGTTGGAAAAAAAAAAAATTATAAAGAGAAAGTAGCATGATACCAACCATAGTTACCAAGACAAAGTTTGAGAATTATTCGTCTAGGGAATCTTTTTGGAAAATTTGAAATTAAATTGCTAAGACATTGGGTGAGATATGAAAAAATATTAAATAAGATTTCTAATTATTAAATTATAAACAAACATATTATATATATATTAGATATTTAATCGAAACTTTTTCTAAAAGTCGTGAATTGTTCGGGAATTAATTGTTTGATGAAAAAGTCGCGTATTATTCGGAGTTTTTTTAAAGAATTAGAGAACTTTGTTAAAATGCCCGCAGTCCACTACTTGTAGTGGTGTCACCTTATATTGTCATCAGTTCGTCAAAAACTGGACACCCTTTATTGCGGAAATGCTTTGCATAAGGAGTTTTTCGAATACAACAAGTACCGCATACCCATTAGTATTTGCCTATAATAAATTGTATAAGAAATTGGTGCTAATGTTGCAATCTATGGTTTGTATCATACCTCTATATACGAATCCCATACTTCATCTCACACATAGTTACGTAGTATGGGTATAATACGGCAAAAGTATAGGAAAATTAAAAAATAATTAATAATTATAAATAAATAGGAATCATTTTACTAACTAATAACAATGATTGAATACGGAATATGCGTTTAATACAGTAAAAGTATGACAAATATACGTGCATTATACTCATTTAATTCGGAATTTGCGTATTAAATGCATATTATACGATGACACACATAATACCTAATACGGCAAAAGTAAGTTGTTTTATACGGGTATTATACACGAATTTAGTAACTATGATGCAACACAGTAACCGTCTTGGTGATCGGTTTCCAACCAAACCCGGGAAGAACATCTCGAAGTTTTTTGAACTCCTTAAAACGTTGGTTGAATTTGTTAAACTTGTTCTTGAATTGTTGATGCTTATATATAAATATAAACAATCAAAAGCAAAAGCGATTCCCCCGTAGTAGCGGCGAGCAAAATGGGAGCAGCCTAAACGTGAAAATTGGGTTGTGGGAGAGGCCTTTAAAGAAACAATACCAAAAATTAGGAAAAAGATTAAAATAAATAAATAACATGTCAAGTAACGTGAAAATTGGGTTGTGAGAGAGTACCTTTGTTCGTCCCCGAGAATAGTGAGCAGTTGTAACATTGGGAGGAAGAGAGATGAGACTGAGAGGGGGAGATTACCGGATTTGTTGCCGGTGAGATGGGAGATCATTGATGTCGCTGCCGAGAAGGGAGAGCACTTGTTGGGTTCGACAAGCTGTTGGGAGGAAGAGAGATGAGTTGTGGGTTTTATTAGCGTTGAAGACCGTTCAATACAGCTTCGCCTTGTGGTGTTGTTGTCTTGACCGAAAAAAAGACCGTTCAATACCGTCGAAGATCAAGGTTGTTTCCCAAGAACTCTCTTAAGGAGCTTCTTTTTGTCGATTCAAAAAAATCATGGCTGATAACGTTATTTCTTAGTTTTTTGAAATGCTCCATATCTCTACGCAGCCGAATGCCCATTTGGTGTTTATGTTCCTCAGGAACGGAGAAACGTTCCCTAAGCATGATGCCCAACACCCCCTAAGCCTTAATGTGGGATTACTATATAATATTTGATGTGATGTGGTATTTCATCTTTCTTATTCGAGAGGAGGTTTCTGAATAGGGACCTGTATCAGCTCCGCAATAGCGTTAGGTCAGCCATGATTTTTATAGCATTTCAATGTGCTCAGCTCCATAATCCGCAGCATCTTGAGAGGTGTAAGCCTCTCAGCTATTCACACATTACTCTCAGCTAGAGGCTTATACCTTGAGGCGAGTGTAAAAACAGAACGCATTGAAGAGAGGCATTTGCCTAAAGGTGAGGTGATAAAAAATGCATTGATGAATAAGCCTTTTTATAAAGGGCAGGTGCTTATTCCTTGTTCTAATTAACAGAGGCTTATGATTTATCAAACAATGGTACACCTGTATTTATTCATGAATTACAGAGGCTTAAGTATAGTAATATCAAAGATTTGTGTTACTTAAATGAGTTATAATTGTTTCCTATGACTATGAGAGTCAAAAGCCTCATTTCTGCAAGGAAACGTGACACTAGAGTGATCACTGTTATTTTATCTTACTTATTTTAGTGACCTTAATAATTGTGTGCTATTATATTAGGTTCCCTTCTTGAGAAGAGGCCTTTCTCAATTTGTCTCTCTTGTTTGAAGATTCTCAAAATGTTAGCACACTAAATCCTTATGTCTTCTTTAGATTTCTCCATTTTTTTAATAGATAATCAAGCTGAATATATTATAATTATGAAATATTGAGCTACAAGAACAAAAAAGCAAAAAGAACAGAGTTTACAAGCATATAAACTCAGTGTCAATCAAAGCAAAACAATCACAACCTCCTAGTTGAATGTTAAAAAAAAAATCATAACCTCCTAGTCTGCCCCTCTTTCTCTATGTTCCGTAAGCCTGCCCATTCCAAGGCAAGCAAATGGATACGAGCGCATATGCGTGAAGAAGACGATGGAGAATCCTCAAAGATTGTTGTCTCTCTCTTTCCATATCATCCATGATATGGCTCTAGGGAGAACCGACCAAATTGTCTCGCAAGCACCATCCACACTTACCAAAGGCCAACAAAATAAGAAGTTGTGAAAGGAGGAGGGAAAGACCCAATCCACACCCACTCAGGAGAGCAAATATCCCCATATACCAAACTCAATAGGACACTGTAGGAGCAAATGATTCAGTCTCTTCCACATGGAGGCACATAAAACCACGGTTAGCCATCCTCCACCCTCTACTTTGTAGGTGATCACAAGTAAAAATCTTATTCAACGTTGCATTCTATATAATGAAAAATACCTTAGACAGAATACCAGGATTCCACCCAATCCTATGAGGAAACGGGCCAGAGGGGATTGGACAAAGTGGCTTTAACAATGATCTTACTGAAAAACGACCATGGTGGCTTTAGACCAAATTTTGCAATCTCTATTCTCAGAACAAGTGGAGGAAGAGCTGATGCGGTCTAAGAGTCGAGACATGTCGACAATTTCCCAATCGTTCAAATCTCGTCTCACCTTTAGAAATCTCGTCATCTGCTTGCTCCTCTCGTAATAATCCCCCGCTACCCTATTGGTAGCTAGTAAAAAGATATTGTCGAAATCATTCTTAAGTTAGTGGCATCACACCACACATCCTTCCAGAACTTAATCTCAGACCCTCTCCTCGCTCTAAACTTGAAATTGGATGTTATCAAACTAGTAGTTGCCATGATACCCTTCCAAAAACCCAAACCATGAGGTCCCTTGACCTCTCTTGGGACCTAACACGAAGACTCCTATATTTGGCCACTATCACGACATGCCATGAACTTTCTCTCTCCCTAAATCATGAACACATTTTCCTAACAACTCCTGTTCACTTGTACTAAAGCCTTGAGGTTCAAACCTCCCGTCCTCCTTTGGACAACAAATTTGATTCCATGGTATTAAGTGATCTTTGAATCTGTCGACTTTCTCATTCTAAAGAAACTTACTTTGCAATCCCACAAGTGTGGCGGCAACTGAGTGTGGTATGGTCATTGTGGACACAAAGAACGTGGGAAGGCTACTCAGGGTGCTTTGGATGAGAGTTAATTTCCCCTCTTTTGATTAAAAAAAGTTGATTTCCACCCTGAAAATTTAGTGAACCTCTCTAGCACCAGAGTTCACACCACTATATCTTTATAACCAGCACTCAGAGGCATGCCTAGGTACATTGATGGTAGGGATCCCACTATACATCCTAGACATGCTGCTATCTGATCTATGTCTAGGACCTCACCTACATTCATGATTTCAAATTTAGCCAGATTCACTCTCAGACCTAAGACAACTTCGAAACATCTAAGTAGACACTTGAGGCAAAGCAGATGCCTACTTGATGCTTTATAGAAAATTAGAGTGTCATCCGAAAATAGGAGATGGGAGATACACAAGTGATCTTTGCCTATCCTTCGAACACAGACCCATCGGCACAACATCCTACTCAATGCCTCCCTAGACAACCAAAAAGAAGAACGGGGGGAGAGGATCTCCCTGTCTCAAACCCCTAGAACTATTGAAATAACCCACTAGGTTCCCAGGGCCATTAATAAGAATGGAGAATGACACAAAGGAAATACACGTCCTCATCTATTGCCTCCACTTTATCCTGAAACCTATTCTGCCGAAAACATATCCTAAAAGCTCTCAATTTACGTGATCTTAGGCTTTCTCCATATCTACCTTGCATAAGATCCTAGGATATTTTATCTGATGCGCTCATCAATACATTCAATGACTATCAATATACCATCTAGTATTTGTCTTCATTGATTTGACAACTAAATTCAAGTTCAGGAAATTGAGATTCCCTATATCACAAAGTGTTTTGTTTTAAAGCAAAATCCACAATATCCCCAAGTTCATCTTCTCTCTCTCTCTCCCACTTTCTTTGACGGAGTGTGGGTCTTATTCATATGAATGCAAGTTGAGCCAATAAGGTTTTTGGAGGGAGTGAAAGGGATCCAGCATGGAAGTATGGGGAAATTTCTAGGATAAACACAGAAATAGCATGTGTTTGAACGAGATACAATTTTGTGGAGTAAAATTCACTGAAGGTGTTTGATGGATTAGATATCACCTTGCCCAAAATTCATGAAAATTATCGCTTTTGGGCCTTCGCTCATGAGGCGTTGGATTTATTTCCATTATCGTTCAAATGTTCAATTGTTTATGAGTCATCAAATCATTATGGTGTCTGAGATTAGTATTTAATCTTGCAATTGAGGCTTTGGTTTGTACTTGTGCCTATGCCTTATATAAATATTCAAGTAATTTTCATGCGCAATGCATGCAGAAGAGATTTCATTGTTTAGAGAAGATGGTAAAACCTTCATTTTCTCATTTATCCTCATTAGTTAAGCAGGCACATGTGCTGGATGTAAAATTTTACAAAGCAAATCTTACCAAAATGAGAAGTATTATAAAAATAAGAAATAATACATACTAAATTGTTACAGAAGTTATAAATTACAAAACTTTTTAAATTTTTTTTTTTGGTGTTGTTTGCTTATGTTGTGTATGAGATCTTCCAAGAGTGATCCACCATGACCTTGATGAATATTTACTCTTTGAGGTTATTATTATTATTTTTAGCATATGATCCATGATGCTAAATACCATCAAATTAGGCTGATTAGTTTTCTGAGTCTCACAAATTCCTCCGTGAGGCCTATGGGTTGAACAATCTATAATTCAGTAGCATGTACGTCATATGTTCTGTAGTTACTTTTTTTTAATGAGATCATCCAAGAGTGATCCACCATTACCTTGATGAATATTGCTCTAAGAGATTTTTAATAATTCTATTTTTAGCATATGATCCATGATGCTAAATACCATCAGATTGGGCTGATTAGTTTTCTGAGTCTCTCACAGATTCCTCTGTGCAGCCTATGGATCAGACAATCTAATTCAGAAGCATGTACATTATGTATGTATAATGGGAAGATTCATCAAGACCATATGTATAATTAAAGATATTATATATAAATCCATATAGCACATATATTGAGTTTTCAACAAACAACTACAATAATTAATTCATTATACATAATTAATCAATCAAGTACTGTAGCAAACAATGGTTTAACAATTTGCAATTGATAAATGGTATTATTTTCACGATTTATCATGCAGTACAATTTCATCAAACAATATAGGACTTGAATTGATGCAAATTAAGTGTTGAACAGATAATAATTCTAAATTTCTTATGCTAATTTTAAAGAGGTATGTATAGTAGTAGTTCGAAGAAACAACAGGCATGTGCGTGTCCTAGTCTGTGTCCACGTTTATGGACGCACTTACCTACAGACTCAAAGAGTCTGCAACATAGAGGCATGTAGCTTACAAAAGAATGTTGTGTGGAAGAGCTGTGTTTTGATGAGACACTCTCTCTTTGGATACTTCTTTATTATTTGCTGCAGCGTCATACGGCTTTTTCTTCAGGATCTATTAAAAATAAGAGTATGTTTGGATATGTAAACCTCCTGATGCCCTTATAAACATCTACATGCAATTTGAAGTCAATTACGTTTTGCTGGTCTTGTAGCTTTACTTACTGGTATGTTGTTTCTTTCATTGAAATCCATAAATTCTTTACAATCTGAAGCTTTGTTCATATAAAAATTTATGACTTGTTATTGTTGCTACTGTAAAAAATAATCAAATATTTGAAATAGAAATGTTTGTTTTTCGGTAAATGATGTCAAGAGTTTACTTTTCTTCGACATCAGTCATGCACATAATTCCAGCCTTGAGAACTTATACTTGTATTCTCTGCTGAAGGTCCAAATGGTAGCGGCAAAAGCTCCCTTTTCCGAGTTCTAGGTGGTCTTTGGCCACTAGTATCTGGACATATTGTGAAACCTGGGATTGGTTCTGATCTCAATAAGGAGATATTCTATGTGCCACAAAGACCTTATACGGCTGTGGGAACACTTCGCGACCAGTTAATTTATCCTCTTACAGCAGATAAAGAGATTGCACCCCTTACACATAGTGGAATGGTTGAACTGTTGAGAAATGTATGATCTTTTTTCTTATCCTCTTTTTCTCTTTTGAACATCAAATCCATGTGAAGTAATTTTCTGGCTCTTTAGAATCATTAGTCTGCCTTCAACATAATTATGCTAGAAATATGTCTTTATCCATTTGCCAGGTTGACCTTGAGTATCTATTGGACCGTTATGAACCTGAGAAAGAGATAAACTGGGGTGATGAACTCTCTCTTGGAGAGCAGCAGAGGTTGGGGATGGCCAGATTATTCTTCCACAAACCTAAGTTTGCTATTCTTGACGAGTGCACCAGTGCTGTGACGACTGATATGGAGGAACGTTTTTGTGCTAAAGTTCGAGCAATGGGAACATCATGCATTACTATATCACATCGTCCTGCATTAGTTGCATTTCATGACATGGTTTTGTCCTTGGATGGTGAAGGGGGCTGGAGTGTTCATGACAGGAGGTTGTGTTTGTAAATTGGTTCATCTGAACTCTTTGTATCGGTTTCTTGTAACAACTACTGATATTTGAATACTATACATTCCTGAAAAATACAGGGAGGATTCTCCAATACCTACTGAAGCTGGGGTCAATATGAAGAAGTCATTCGAGACTGACCGCCAAAGTGATGCAATGGCAGTTCAACGCGCTTTTGCTACCACTAGAAAGGTCTGAAGACTCACATTTCCTTTTTTTGTCATTAAAATTATTATTTTCTATTGGAACTTATATAGTTACTAAATTTTTAAAAGATATAGTTACTAAATTTGTGGGTGGCCTTTTTTTCCAGGACAGTTCATTCTCAAATTCAAATTCACAATCGTACGTTGCGGAGGTTATAGCAATGTCTCCCCCTGTGGATCACAGCATTCCATTGCCTGTTGTTCGACAACTACAAAAGGCACCAAGGGCATTGCCACTAAGAGTAGCTGCAATGTTTAAAGTACTGGTGAGTATCTTTCAATTAGAATAACCATTTATATTTTTTTTCATTGCTGTTATAAAAAATAATGGAAAGAAGTGATTCAATAATTACATTCGCTAATGTTGGTTGTTTTGGTAATTCATTTATGTTATTTGGCTAAGAAAAATGAAAAGAACCTTGACAGAATTAGCCACGAAATAATCCACATGTACACATAAAGATTAAAAGCATGATGAAATCATGTGAATTCAATATTTTTGAGCATTCATGAAGCATATCTGAAGAACCATGCCCATCTTGGATTTCATCACCGTTATTAATGACAGTTGAAATTTGATGATTCTAAACAGAGTAGTTGTATCAGGCTTCATTTAGATCCTGGCATTTGTAAAGCTCAAGGTTATATGAGCCTGCTCCAAGTTGCTTGGGCATTACTCTCTAACTGGGGTTCACCAATTCCATTAATTGAAGAGAGTCAAGAGACTACTATTTGTCTCATAGATGCACAATTGGAACTGGGAAGTAGATAGAATTGTGAAAACCACTTAATAGGGGTATTCCTTTGTGGAACTACATCTCTACTTTGCTTCTAGAACTCAAGGTCATGCCAATTGAAGAATCTAGACGTGTTTAAGAACATAGATGAATGGTGGAAAAGTTAGTAGATTGTCTTCGACATTGATGACAAAGGCCTCTAGCATGATAAGTCACTTGTTATTGCCTTACGGGCTTCTTGTCGAAAATGATGCCTATGTAGGAGTAGGAGTGTAGGACGACTAATGTGCTTGCTGTTTGGTATAATGGCTGTTTGGGTTGAGCTTTTTATCTTTTATTTTTATGATGTGTTATTATCAAAAATAAAGAAAAGGAGTGACATCAGCCCAAAGAAAGCACATCTGCCAATCTTTTAATCAATCTGCCATATTGGGTGCAAAGATTAGACTTCTGTGTCAGTGTAAACTTTGGTCACGAAGGAGACATAATTATTTCGTGGAAGTATATGGAGATGACATAAAAATTATAGAAACACAAAAAATAGTAGGGAAATGTTGGAAATCTAAGGTGAAACTTTAGGAAATGATTGATTAAGCATGAATACACTTACAAGCATATAGAGAAGTAACTGAGATTCATGTCTGTGACACACGTTGTCTCACATGTGTGGAACTATAATCTCAATAAATGAGTTATTTATTCAGTAATACGTTCCAGAAAAAAGAAAAATGTAATAATCTAACACTCATAAACTATCTAGCCATGACTTATAAGTTATAACCACATAGAGTTCCTGTTCATCTTGGAAGTTAGAAGTCATCATCCCTATCTTTACTAGGAGGCTGACGAAACTAGTATTCTATGTAGTGGCCATGGATTAAAGCATCGATACGTATTGACCCTATAAGTATTGGGTTTGGAGGTTACCGATATGCTGACACAAGGATTTTATAAAATATTGAGTATCGATAGCGTATCGGTGGATATCGGTCCAACACACACAATACCCACTGATACGTTGCGATACACATTCGTTTTCTTCGTTTTTTTTTTTTTTTTTTTGAGTATCAACTGATATGTAATAGTATCAGCCGATAGGTGATACTACCGATACTGTTACAGTATCAGTCGACGCATTATAAAACTAAAGGTGGAAAAATCAATTATTTATCTTCTATAATCAATTTCTAGGCCTAAAACAACTAGGCTGCTTGGTGAAAAGAATTTGATGTATCCAATTAGTTCTTTAGTAGCATAGGAGTCAAAAGTCAAACAGTCAAGGAGTTGTTATTAATCCATTAGGAGTTGAAGAGTCCTTAAGTAAATAAGTCTTGTTTTCCAAGTGTGCTTTGATTCCTAGGAGGGTTAGTTCAAAGTAATTATTTGTGTTGGGAATTGAATGTTTGGCTCTTCTAGGATGTCTAGAGTAAAAAATTTTGTATGTCATTATTAAAGTGGTTGATTTAAAGGTTTATATAAATGGGGTAAGGTGTCAGAAATGTAACAAAAACAATACATCAAGAAGAAGAATACTTGATAGATTTTCTAAATCTAGTTTTTCCTTGGTTGCTAAATTAGCAAATAGCAAGTTGTAGGTGTTTTCCCTTGGTTTTCCTAAGAAACCTTGGCTTTGATGATATGTTTTCCAATATCCAGAAATTTTCTTCACTTTAGCATCCAAAATCTTGCAACAGGGAAAACAAAATTTTCACTAAGATCAAAAGAAACATACAAAATAAATAATTGATAAATAAATTTCAGTGTACAATAATTTTTCTCAACATGGTTAGTGCTTGACTGCTTGTGACTTGTGAGTATGTTATTTATATTTTTTTTTGTAATTTCAATATTTTTTATTTAAGATTATTTTAAAAATTGAACATCAATGGCTAATCAAAGGGATTTTGCGTGGGAATATGCCAAAGAAGATGAAGGAAATATTTACTTCTGGTGATGTAAAATATCAACCATATGTTTCCGTCGTGTCTCTGGTTTTTCCGGTGAGTCTCCGTCGTGTCTCTGGTTTTTCCGCTCCGGTGAGTCTCCGTCGTGTCTCTGGTTTTTCCGGTTTTTTCTCCCATCTGGTCTGGGTCTCAGGTCTGGGTGGGTCTCTGGTCTGTTTTGGCCCTATTCCTTGTCTGTCATCTGCCTTCGCTCCAAGTGAGCTTCCTGGTCTGTCATCTTTCGTTGTGGTCTTCTTCAGGTTCTTTCTGTCTCTGCTCCTAGGGAGTGTCCTGGGGTATTAGTTTGCAGTGTCTCCGGGGTTTTTTCGTCTAACCTCCCCGTGTTTTTTCTTCCTGGTAGAGTCCATTTCAAGGGGGTAGCAATCATGGGGGTTCGTCTGAGACGTCTAGTAATCGAATCCAAGATTTTTGATCTTCAGAAAATTGAATCGCAACATGGGATTTTCCTTAAAGTGCTCGAACGTGGTAGGAAGGGAGGCACTCATACCTTATGGGTTCCTGAAGAGGCATTGGGGTGGTTGAAGGTGATTTCGGGGGTATGTTCCGAGGAAAACCAGGGTTACATGTTCAGAAAATTCCAAGGGCGATCAGGGTCCATTTTAGGGGAAAGAAGAGCAAATGCTCAGGGGGAATATTTAGTTCTGCTATCTCTCCCATTCTCGGGAGTAGGGGGCAGGGTTATTATTGCTAAAGGTATCAAGGCCTCTGGCTGGAAGTCTTTTAACAAGGCAGTTAGGTTCCTCTTTCAGGGCGAAGGGCCAAAGGAGACTGTCCAAGGGTATTCGTTCCCAAATCTTGCGCAGGCCAAGACAGGGACCCTTCCTAGCGGTGATTGGGCTCGTGGACCTTCTTCCATCCAAACAAGGGGTCTGCGAATATCACACCCAGACAACGAAGTATCAAAGGCAGAGTACGAGACCGGAATCAGGTGTCATGTGGACCAGCAGGACGGGAAAGATAGACTGGTTATCGACTTAGATTCAGGGTCCTTTGGCAGATGGACCGAGGCCGTCGTTTGTTCAATCAGGGGCTCAGAGGAAATTGATAACTGGGAAGAAGTATCTAAGATTATCGGTCAGTTGTTACCTGAGGAAAGCGAGATCACTCTGTTTCCGTTTGAAGCAAATCGTGCCATTTTTCATACAACGAAGCCGTCACAATTGTATACCCTCTGCACTGATAGAACATTCCCTCTGAGCTCAACAAACTTAGTGGGTTTTCACCGCTGGTGGCCAGCTTCGAACACCTTATCATCCACAGGCTTATCTAAGCCTCGGTGGGTTGCGCTAAGAGGCATCCCTTTTCACCTTTGGGTACCGATGATCCTCAATAGTATAGGCACCATTTGTGGAGGGCTGGTGGAGGTGCATCCGTCAACAACAGAAATGTCCGAACTTTCGTTTGCGAAAATTCGAGTGAAGGGAGGCCTGTACAGCACACCTCGGGTCATCTCGCTCATTTTCCATTCCATCACATACCCCGTAGAGGTCTCTGACTGGGAGGAGTGTTGTGAGAATTGCCGGAGGTGGCCGGACTCCATGGAGGTTCGCTACTGTCGGAGTTGGGTTGAGGTGGCCGAACAACCAGTGGATAAAGACAAGACACGTTGTGGTACTGGATTGGTCAGATCAATCAACACTCATTCTGCAGTTTCAAATTTAAATTCGGAGCAGGTGGGATCTTTGTTTACAAGGACAAGGGACGCATCGCCTCTGAGCACGCGAAGATCAGCACCCCTGGAGGTCCGTCAGTGCAGCCAGGTGAAGGGGTCTACGACTCTAGGGTCAGAGCTCAGATTGGAGAGTCCTTACTTCCGGTCGTGTGTTAAGGAAGCAAAAGGGGACTCGAGGAGAGCTACTCCCAGAGACCTACTGAAGAAGACAAAAAAAGGAAAGAATAGACGAAAGAATCAGAAACGAAATATCCGAAAAAGGAAGCAACAAAAGGCGTGGCGGGAGAAAGTACCTTCCGTATTGTTGAAGCATATAGTGCTGGCGGGTGGTTTGTGCGAGGAGCAGCAGGGCAGCGGCGAGATTAGGCCTTCTCCCCAAATCCCTAACAGTGATCGGCGAGAAGACGATAGGTTAAGTAGTAACCCTATCGGGTCATCCTCGACACGTGGAGGTAGATTGGCCATCCAGATGGACCAAGATCCATCGGTCCCGGGTTTAGGTCCCTTCGCTGGTTCGGGTATGGGCCTTTCAGGTGATCCGATCCACAGGCCACCTTTTATGGGCCCACTTGATTTGTCTCCAAATATAAGAATCGACAGGGATCAGAGGTCTGGCCCATTCT
Organism: Tetracentron sinense; assembly: GCA_015143295.1. NCBI lineage: Eukaryota > Viridiplantae > Streptophyta > Magnoliopsida > Trochodendrales > Trochodendraceae > Tetracentron > Tetracentron sinense. Next base: position 11,114,710 of record CM026556.1, on the reverse strand, counting down.
TCATTGATCCATCAGACCCATTTGGGCTTGATCGGATCATCGAAAATCAGGAGGCTAAGGTTCGAAGGCAGTCTCACCTTTCGGTGGGGAAGGAGGAGTTCTCCAAACCAGATCCCCAGTTGGTGCGGCAGCTCCAAGAATCTGAAGAAAACCCTTCCATGGTGGAGGCTGAGGGTTGCTTCACCAGGGTTTTGGAGGCGGGGCTGATGGAATCCTCCACGGTAGTTCTAATTGAAAAGGAGCGTCATTAGGCGGAGCCAGAACAAGGGGATCTTCGGCTACCCGGGACACGATATCCTCTTTGTCCGGCAGCATTTCAAGTTCTGGGAGACGAGATAGAGGAGGGAGGGTTAGGAGGGACGATGTCTCTAGACAAACCCAACTCAAATTTTCATAAAGGCACAGTGTGCGACAGACGTGCTCAGGGGAGTCCAAGGTCAGAGGGTGTCTCTTCTCTTCCTCCTCTTCAAGGCAGACTGTGGGATGACGACGTTGAGGATCACGAGGCTGCACAGGTGCCGAGTGATGGGCCAGCAGGCGGTCAGCACACATGTCTGGCATCAGTTTCCTTGGAGGGAGGCCAAGTCGCTACACAAGGGGTTCTAGCAGCCGAGGCATTTTCTCCCAGCATGGTTGGGCTACCTGATACATCTACCACGAACTCAATCCCAGCTTGTTTTGAGGAAGTAACGCCGGGAAGAGGAATAAAGGAACAGGTTGCATCTCATCCGGAAGAGACAACATCTCTCAATTCAGTGCGAGAAGAGGGCTTGCTTGAGCAAGGGGATACACCAGCTGTTCCCTTGAGAGGTACGCCTAAACCCTCATTACTTGAAATCCACCATATTCCTCTTTCACAGGGGAAGAGGGTGGATCTTGAGATTTCTTGGTGTCCCATTGTTGAGTCTAATGTTTCAATTTCGCCAGTGCATAGAGACTTGATACCACAGCTCAATGAGGTAAGGGGTGTGGAGTCTAGTTCGAATGCAGGTATTAGGGATCTCACTGGAACTCCATCTAGACCTAAGTCAGTGTCCCCCGATCATAACTCTCTGAGTGGTCAAGGGGGCCAAGGGAGGAGGGTGCAGGAATCACAAGGCCATCTGTCAGGGTATGATCTTCCAGGCAGTCCAAGCCAGTTAGAGAAGTTGGGGAAGTTCCTTGGTCTTTCATTTGTGGGTCGTGAAAAGGAAGCTAGAGCGTTATTTTTGCGTCTAGTAAGAGAAGGGATTGATAAGCCAGCGACCGCTAGTCAGAAATCAGGGTTAAGGAGGGGGGTTCGATCAGCTATGGAGATGAAGCGATTAGAGTGCGGGATTAATTATGATAGGACAGGGTCAAGAAGCGTGCCAGGCAACCCGAGTTCAGGAAATGGACGAAAAGTTGGTAAATGACGGATTTCTCCATATTGTCTTGGAATGTAAGGGGCTTGGGGTTGCTAGAAAAGCGCTTGGCGGTTCAGCGGTTGGTGAGATCTCGAAGGCCGGCAGTCCTTTGTATTCAGGAGACTAAACTAGAAGTGATCCAAGATTATATCGTCAAAGACCTATGGGATATCTCTATTCCAAGTTGGCTGGCTGTCCCTTCAGTGGGAGCCTCAGGAGGGATTCTTTTGTTATGGGACAAGGAGAAGCTCGATGTGGTGGAGTCAGAATTAGGGGCGTTCTTGATCTCCATATTTTGCCAATGGGGGGGTGAGGAGTTTCACTGGGTTTTCTCAGGAGTTTACGGCCCCTCTGGCGGTTCAGACGATGTAAGTTTCTGGGAGGAATTGGATGATGTTAGCGTCAGATGGGGTGTCCCCTGGTGTATGGGAGGCGACTTTAACAGTATTCGTTCCTCCGAGGAGCGGAAAGGTGGGTGTGTGGTATCCGCTAAGATGAGAAGATTCGGGGCATTCATTGAGCGACGTGAACTAATTGATTTCCCGTTGAAGGGTCACTTGTATACGTGGGCTCATTCAGCAACAAGCAGTTTAGCGAGTCGTTTGGACAGGTTTCTTTGCTCCCCGGATTGGGAGAGTCAGTTTCCGAATATCATTCAGTCATCCTTGCCACGCCCCATCTCAGACCATGTTCCCTTATTGTTGGAAACCGGGCACTTCCGAGGGGGCCCCACTCCGTTTAGGTTTGAGAATATGTGGTTGCAGGATGACAGATTCAAAGGGGTCGTGGAGGACGTATGGAAGGATAGGGAGGGCCAGGGATTAGCTAGTACCAGGTTTGGGCTCAAGCTTAAGGCCCTCAAGGGACGCCTTAAAGCTTGGAATAGAGAAGTGTTCGGCGATATTAAAGCTAGACTGGCCAGTCTCTTACAGGGCATAGGGGAGTTAGACAGAGTGGAAGATTTGAGATCTCTATCCGTGGAGGAGTCCCATTCAAGGGAGATATTGAAAGCGGAATATCTACACTCGGCAAGGTTAGAGGAGATCAGTTGGAAACAGAAGGCGAGGGTTCGTTGGCTCAAGGAAGGGGATAGGAATACAAAATTTTTTCATAGAATGGCTAACTCTTATCGGAAAAGTAATTTTATATCTAGACTCAAGGTGAATGGTGAGTGGCGGGAGGAAGCACCTGAGATAGCGGATAGCGTGGTAACATTCTACCAGGACCTTTACAAGGAAAAAGAACTTTAGCGGCCTAAATTGGATGGGTTAAATTTCAATTGTCTTCTAGGAGAGCAGCGAGAGTTCTTGGAGGGAGCTTTTGAGGAGGAGGAGGTTTTGGGGGCCATCCGAGATATGGCAGCGGACAAAGCTCCGGGACCCAATGGCTTTACTATTGAATTTTATCGAGCATGTTGGGACATTATTGGAAAGGACTTTCTCGAGGTGATGAGAGAACTGTACGAGTTCGGGAGCTTTGATAGAGTGATCAATAATACCTTTGTGGTGTTGATTCCGAAACACAGAGGAGCAGTGGATATCAGAGAGTTTAGGCCGATTAGTCTGGTAAGCAGTGTCTACAAGATCCTCTCCAAAGTACTAGCGCGTCGCCTGAAGAGGGTAATGGGACATATTATCTCTCCACAACAAGGGGCCTTGGTGGGCGGCCGACAGATTCTGGATGGCATCCTTATTGCTAACGAATGCATCGATGATAGGATTAGGGCTAAGGATCCGGGTATTATGTGCAAGGTGGACATGGAGAAAGCATATGATCACGTCAACTGGGAGTTTTTGGGTTACGTAATGAAAAGAATGGGCTTCGGTCCAAAGTGGCGACATTGGATCCAGTTGTGCATCTCATCTGTGTCATTTTCCATCCTCATCAATGGAAGTCCGGTCGGATTTTTCCGGAGTTCTAGAGGTTTGCGGCAAGGGGATCCTCTATCCCCTTTTCTATTCATCATGGTCTCAGAAGCTTTAAGCAGAATGCTGTCTCGGGCCGACGGAGTTCTATTTGAAGGTTTCTCTCTTGGAAGAGAACGGTTGAGGATCTCACATCTCCAGTTTGCCGATGATACCTTAATTTTTAGCAGAGTTTCCCATCAGGATTTAATTGCTTTGAAAGGTCTTCTTCATTGTTTTGAAGCTGTCTCCGGGTTGCGAATTAACTTGGCTAAATCTGAAATAGTGGGGGTGGGGGAGGTCCCTGATGTAGCTACCCTTGCGGAAAGTCTCAGGTGTAGGGTTGGTTTCCTGCCTTCGGTATACCTAGGGGTGCCCCTTGGTGCGCGTTTTAAATCAAAGTCAGTATGGTCCCCGGTTGTGGAGAAGTTTGCAAAGAGATTGTCAAGGTGGCAATCGTCTTTTTTATCTAAAGGAGGGAAATTAACTTTGATCCATAGTACCTTGAGCAGTTTACCTACATATTTCATGTCCACTATGGTCATCCCCCGCTCGGTGGCTGTGTCTCTCGAATGCATTCAGAGAGAGTTCCTGTGGCACAGGAAGGATGGTTAGGCTAAATATCATTTAGTTGCTTGGAACCAGATTTGTCGTTCAAAGAGGGAAGGGGGCCTTAATTTGAAACCGCTATCGTTGGTTAACAAGGCTCTTCTTGGAAAATGGATTTGGAGGTTTGGGGTGGAGCGGGAGAGTCTATGGCGGTCGGTTATCATTGCTAAATATGGGGAGAGTTCTAGCTGGGTGCCCAAGGAGGTGTCGAGACCCCACGGGGTGGGGATGTGGAAAGGAATCATGGCGGTAGCTCGACTAGTGGTTCCATTTTTCAAGTTTATCATTGGAGATGGGTCTGAGGTTAGTTTCTGGAAGGATGTGTGGAACGGGTCCTCGCGACTCCAGGATGACTTCGCTAATATTTTCCGGTTAGCTTCAGATAAGAAGGCGTCAGTGGGGGATTACATCAGTAGAGGCAGAGGGGGAGATGCGTGGTGTCCCATTCTGAGAAGAAGTTTAAATGACTGGGAAATAGACGAGTTTGGCAGGTTGCTAGAACGTCTGGGGACTCTCCCTTCGGTTTCTCAAGGCCGGGATTGTAGAGTTTGGTCCAGGGACAACAAGGGTCGTTTTTCAGTGAGATCCCTAGTTCAGCTACTCGGCGCTAGTCCTTCCGGTTCCTTTCCGCATAGAGCTGTGTGGAACCCAGGTATTCCATCTAAAGTATCTTTTTTTCTATGGAATGCCGTTTTGAATAAAATTCTCACGTGCGACCACTTGAAAAATCGAGGGTGGAGGTTGGCCAATCGCTGCTTTATGTGCCTCCAAGCAGAAGAGTCGGTGGATCACCTTCTCTTGCATTGTCCTTTAGCTCGTGAGATTTGGAGTTTTTTTCTTTCCCGCATGGGGGTGGCCTGGGTCTTTCCCTCGTCCTTTCACAACTTCTTATCTGGCTGGGAGCTGGTTAGTGGGGTAGGATCATGGTTAACGGTGTGGAAGATTCTTCCGGGCGCCATAGCCTGGTCTATCTGGAAGGAGAGGAATAAGAGAGTCTTTGAGAACTCTCTCTCCTCTCTTCCCCGTATCTGTTATAGAGCCAGGTCTCTGGCAGAAGAGTGGGTCTCTGCTAGGCAGGAAGGGGTGAGCGGAGGCATGTTGTTTGTCTGATCTGTTTGGCGGTGAGGTCTTTAGAGGGGGTTAGCACGGTGTACTTCGTTTTTTCTTTCTGCTCGAGGCTTTGGTTCACGACATCTTGAATCATGCGCTCCTTGCCTCTTTGTACTTGTGCTAATTTTGTTATATATTTTCTTGGTTTACTGATAAAAAAAAAAAAGGGGTATATGTATGGCAAATTTTGCAATAAAGAATGTACCGGCGGTATTAGTCGATTGAAAAATCATTTAGCTGGTATTAGTCGACTGATTAATATTGATATAACTTACATAAAATGTTTCATTCATAACAGTAAAAATATATAGTTAGAGTTTTATACATAATACATCAATGATGGTATAATCCAACCCACCCCAAAAACTATGATCAAAGCCACATGGAGTTACGCGGAGACTTGAAATCATCTCTGTCTTGACTATGTTGACAATAGTATTGGTTCTCTATATAAGTACAATATTGTGCCAATCCTATCACATTATGGTACAATGATGTATACTCATGTCCATAACGTTGTTAGTCATCTAGTCCAAGATGTGGCAACACTCTGATCGATGGATACTGTGAGTACTGATGCACAATTGTCACTGACACTACTACATAAGGCTATACACCTCCATACGATTCAATACTTGGAAACATATCCATATGATTCTTTTGGAATTTAAATTTGGGAGTATTTTAAATAGAGGGTACTCATAATCATGGTTCAATAACCTAAAAACTCGATTAGACTCAAAAGTTAGCTGGGTCAAGTAACTCGGAAAACTCGACTCGGAATATATTTGTAATATATATATATATATATATACCAATTAGGCAATTATTAATTTCTTGGCATTTTATCCAAGATTGAACCACAAATAACTTGAAAAACTTGGGTTAAAAGAACTCAAAGTAGGCTGGTTTTGCAGTCTCAAGCCTAAAAACTAGGTTTAACAGAACCCATATTAGGTTGGCTTTGCAGCCCCAAAAAAATATGATATAAAAAACATTCGAGTTTAGGTTTTAAGAAAAATAAAACAAGATAAAAATAACCTTTCGTGACTCGACCTAGTTTGGCGAGTCAAAAACTCGACTCAACCGAGCCACTCGAGTAATTGGCCGAATAATGTCTCCCTCGATTTTGTGGCGACTCGACTCGAAACTCAGTTGAGTCGAGTTACTCGATTGACTCGCTGAGTTTTCGAACTATGCTTATCATATGCTAAATTTTTTTTTGGTAAAGCTTCATTGTAAAATCTTTTCTTGCTGAACTGTTAGTTGACTTTTTGACCCTATAGATGAAATATTTTTGAAGACTAAATTATGAGGCTTTTTTCACCGGACTTTTGGGTTCTGGAAATTTTTTCATATGGTAGAATTTATGAAATTTTAAGATTTGATAAATACTTTAGCATTTGAAAGTTGAAATTTTGACCTAATCCCTAAAAGGCGCTAAAAAACGGATTTTTTTCTTGAACTTGAAAATTGACTTTTTATTATTTAGGAATTTGAATTTAGGATAATTTTTACTGAATTCAAATTGGGGTATAACCTAAAAATATTTACTTAAATGATAGTTTATGTAAATAAGCTGTAAACATGATTTGACTATATTTTATAGCTTAAAAACTAACGTTCCCCAGAATATCGCACTATATTGATGATATAACGTCGATATTATACGTATGATGTAAGATTTATAATACCCCATTCAGATATATCGGGGGGTGTGTATCGATTTCATGTCCCTAACTTGTAAAACATATATGGGGATATATTGGAAATATCGAGGATATATCGGAAATATCAAGTATATTTCAAACCATGTGTAAGGAACCAAATGTTGATATCGTTTGACATGTTGCACCAGTGGGATAAAGAAATATTGGAGATATATCACAATATATCGTTTATCTGAGATTTTTGGAAAAATGGGGAAAATGCGACAAAACATGGAATTTTGCAATAAAACTGGAAAAATGGAGAAAATGTGGCAAAACATGGAATTTTGCAGTAAAACTGAAAAAATGTGGCAAAACATGAAATTTTGCAGTAAAACTTGAAGAAATGTTAAATTAGATATACACATTTGAGAATAAAAATATTAAAAAAACAACAATGCACATAAGAGATGCAATGAAAAGGGGGCAAAGACGTGCATTGACAAATTTTGAAGGTGCCACCCTGATCAAGTGGTAAAGCCTAGAGGTGTTCATACTCTAGGCTTAGTTTCAAGTCCCGCCCTCATCGATTTTCTCCAAAGGACTATATTATGCGTGTTGAGGTTGATGCCTGATGCATGCATGATTGTAGGACTTGGTAAGTAGATTACCAACCCTCTGGAAAAAAAATGGGCTTACTCGGTAGAAATACCAACAAATTTGAATGTGCCACCCTGATCAAGTGTTAAAGTCTAGAGGTGTTCAACTCTAGGCCTGGGTTCAAATCCCGCTCTCATCGATATTCTCCGAAGGACTACATTTTGTGTGTTGAGGTTGATCCTTGATGCATGCATGATTGTAGGACTTGGTAAGTAGGTTACCAACGCTCTGAAAAAAAAAAAGGCTTATTTGGTAAAAATACCAACAAATTTAGAAGGTGCTACCCTAATCAAGTGGTAAAGCATAGAGGTGTTCATCCTCTAGGCTTGGGTTCAAGTCCCGCCCTCATTGATTTTCTCCAAAGGACTACATTATGTGTGCTGTGGTTGATCCCCGATGCATGCATAATTGTAGGACTAGGTAAGTAGGTTACCAACCCTATGAAAAAAATGGGCTTACCTGATAGAATACCAACAAATTTTTTACCTTGGTATTCATAGAAAATTCCAAGTGGGTTGGTGCGGATACCCGAAGGGACTAGTCCTTGGATCAAAGGCTTTGGGACACTCTCCATTACCAAAAAAAAAAAAGTGCATTGATGATAATGTGATTGATTCATATTCGTTACTAACTTACATAAAATATTTCATTTATTTCTCAATCAATCATAAATTTATAATTCATAAAATTCATAACAATACAAATACGTAATAATAGTCTACCCTACCCTAAGAGCTACAATCAGAACCAAAAGGAGTTACGCAGAAGCTTAAAATCAATTCTGTCCTGATTAGGCTGGCGATAATACTAGTTATCCACATATGTACAATACTGTGCCCAACTCATTACATTATGATATATTAATGTACACTCAATAACATAACGCTAGTGGTCATCTGGTAAAAAATGTAGCAACATGCCCATCAATGGATACTGTGCATACTGAGGCACATCTACCACCGATACTAGCACGAGGTTGTACAACTCTATACCCATATGGATGTGGCTCATACCCAGAAATATATCCATATGGATATTGGCTGTCCGACTGGGCATAGCTATGTTCCTAGGCACAATTGTAACTGACACTGCCACATAAGGTTGTACACCCACATACTCATATTAATACGGCTCATACCCAGAAATATATCCATACGATTCTTTTGAAATTTAAATTTGGGAGGATTTTAAATGGAGGGTACCCATAATATGCCAGTGTAGTCAAGGCGTCCCCTAGGCGGTCGCCTAGGTGACTTTGGGCCTGCGTCGCCTAGGCGCCCCTCTAGGCGGGCGATCCTATAAATTTTTTTTTTTTTTTTGCTTAAAAAAAATCAAAAATTTCCCAATAAATAAATAAAAATATAAAAACATGTAATGAAGTGTTTAATACTCTACTATGTTAACATGTCTTTGGTTATGTGATGAATGCTTGTAATAGACTTTTTATTTTATGTTTTTGTGGAATGTGGGTGTGGAGTTTTGATCTTTTTGATGTTATATATATACGTGATATATATATATAATTATATATATATTTATTTTAAATTTATCGCCTAGGCCACGCCTAGGCGTCGCCTAGGCAACGCCTCGCCTAGCCGGGGCTAATCGCCTAGGCATCGCCTAGACGCCTTGACTACACTGTAATATGCTTAATTTTTTTTTTTGTAAAACTTGAATATAAGCCATTTTTTGCTGAACTGTTAGTTGACTTTTTGACCCTATAGATGAAAATATTTTTGAAGACTAAGTCACTAAAATATGAGACTTTTTTCACCGGACTTTTGGTTTTTAGTAATGTTTTGATACGGTAGAATTTATGAAAATATAAGATTTGATAAATATCTTAGCATTTGAAATTCCCAAAAAAGGCATTAAAAAGTGGATTTTGTTCTTCAACTCGAAAGTTGAATTTTTATTCTTCTGGAATTTAAATTTAGGATAATTTTATTGTATTAAAATGCAGAGTATAACCTTATTTACATATAAGTATCTTAAATAAGATTGAGTGAGGCAATGAGCTTCATTCTCATACCCAAAGGCCAAAGTCTTTTATAAAAAAAATTCAAAACACATATGTTGGTCGATATTGCATATCGGCGATATATTGTCGATATCATGCTATATCATGTAACTTGCGCCATATAGATGTGTCAGATCCATGCAATATTGACGATATTTTGTTCCATGGGCCAAAGAAAAGATATTCCCAAAGTCATTGTTGAGCGCATTTTGACCACACCAAACATTGTCCCAAAACGACACCTCCTCACCATTGCCGATCTTAATGCTGATAAGTTTTGGAACTTCTCTTGGTCTTTCAAAAATGGCTTTCCACATACTCACCATGAGAACTGCTTACAAACTTTGGGTCCCAAACTGAATCACTGCCGAACTTAGTCACAATAATCTTTCTCCACAAATGCTCCCTTTCCTCTTGAACTTCCATAGCCATATTCTTAAGAAAGCTCTTTTCATATCACGATCAGATTTCACCCTAGCCCCTTCTTTAATAGGACGACAAACCTCTTTCCACTTTACCAAGTGATATTTCATGGCCTCCTCTTTGTCATTCTAAAGAAAATTCCTTTGAATTCTCTCCAAGGAATCCACTATAGAAGCAGCGATAGACGCGCCATGAAAAATAGGGATGCTTGCTAGCTAAGGTACTTTTGATGAGAATCAATCTGCTTCCTTTTGAAAGGTATTTGGCCTTCCGAGCTACTAATCTACTATTAACTCTCTCCATAACGGGATCACAAATGGATTTAGCTTTGAGACAAGATCCAAGGCAAATGCCCAAATATTTGGTTGGAAGAGCACCGATCTTGCAACCCAACACTCTTGCTAATTCCTATAGGTCATGAACCTTCCCCTCAAATCCCATTATTTTCAACATGTATCTCAAGAAGCCCCAATTAGCATGGTTGTAAGCTTTTTCCAAACACAACTTACACAAAATACCGGTTTTCCACTCTTCAATCATGAGTCCTAACATTCATTGGCTAGAAGAATTCCATCTAAGATTTGTTTGCCTTTGACAAGTGCACCTTAAAACAGGGAAATGATCAAAGCCATAATCGACTTTGTGCGAGAAGCAAGGCGCCAAGATCTTATAGGTACTGCTCAATAAATTGATGGGCCTAAAGTCGTTGAGATCCTGGGCTCCCACAATCTTTGGGATAAATATGATGAACGTGATATTCAACACTGTCAAAAGATTCTAACCTAAAAAACTCATCTGCCATGTGGATTATAACTTCTCCCTTGTGGATTCTTTTTCTTTACGCATTTCTATTGTTCAGTTGCATGTCAGGTTACTTATGTTCTTGATTGCTTAGGTTCAACATCATTTGCCTTGAAACATTTTGTACTTCCAGTATTCTTTCTTAAGATGCAATAGTCAAGATAGCGCCTTCACCTTTTATGTTCTAACTTTTCTAGCAGTACTCATCTCCAAATGTCAGTGTTCTTCGTCAAAATACAGTAATTGATTGAGATACATTGTCTGCAAAGTGATTTGGTTTATATTGTTTCCTTTGTAGGTACCCACGCTGCTTGATAAACAGGGGGCACAATTGCTTGCAGTAGCTTTACTTGTTGTGTCAAGGACATGGATCTCGGATCGTATTGCTTCTTTGAATGGTAATCTACATTGTATCATCTATTATTTGAACACACGAGGAGTCTCCTTGTTTTGTAACTATGATAAATTTTTCAGGGACAAGTGTAAAGTATGTTTTGGAGCAGGATAAGGCATCTTTTATTAGGTTAACTGGCGTTAGTGTTCTTCAAAGTGCTGCATCTTCTATTGTTGCACCTTCTTTAAGGTAATTCTCTGCAGTTCAGGAGAAGTTGACCTACTAGAAACCTAAAGCATGGATGTGAGCTATCGTCTATCGTCTAAACTAAATAGGAAGAACTGTTTCATTAAGTTGATTTAGTTAATTATGTTGGTGTAGTTTATAATTGTCGCGCCCCAAAATCCGACATTGGTCAAATGAGACTTTGGACCCGTGACATTGCATATCCAATCTTATCTTAACAACATACCAGTAAACATGGATCTGAACTTTTCTTATCAACAATAATAATAAACCATCAAGGTATGACCAACTGATGGTACCACCTCTGTCATGTATCGAACATATATTTAAGAATAACCCACAGTTTAACAAAATAAACCCGATCATCCATTGTGATCTCAATTCTTAAAATTTAAACCTAAGCAACATCTTTAAATTTTTTTATTACATCTCCTTTGAACTGAAATAAATAAGACTCAATAATAAGGGTAGCGATCTAGATCGATCTCTCCTTCCCAGTAATCACCTTTGGGCTCTTCAATGTATTCTTCCTCAACCCAAGGTTCCTGGGTGCAGATATCAAATCTTGAACCTGCCGACAATAACAATTCGGCTAAGCAACGAAATTGCTCAGTGTATATAAAGTCTAGCTAACAATATAATGTCATGTAATCATGGTCATGCTTTATCATAAATAACATATCTTACAATTCATAGTGCGGAAACATGTAAGCATGACATATCAATAATCATGACATGTTCAGAGTCGTGACTTGTGTAGACTTGTAAGACTTGTGCATGTTCATCTAAATTCTTGTAACTGTGTAACAATGCATGTATAATGTTTGTCAACGCATGTAACATGATGTTCTTATACTCATGAAACATGTACTTATGCTTGTGCTCGTGAAACATTTACTTGTGAATGCATGTAATCATGACTGTGCTTGTGGAACATGGACTTGTAAGACCTATCATGCAGTGAGACTTGTGCTTGAGTGTCATGATTAACTTTCATTTAGGTTATCCCTTAGATTCCGATATCTCAGCATCGAAACTCTACTAAAGTCGTCCATACAACGATGGTTAGAGAATTCTAGGTTATTAATATCATGTTCTAAGTATTTGCCAATCCGAAACTTAATCATCATATATGCATAATTATCATAATTTAACATGTGACCATCATACAATTATGCTTATCGATCATGCAGGATAATACTTTCAAATCATGTTAACAAGGTTCATAATATCATAACCTAATTTCATAAATCCATAATCATTAATCCCTTCCTCCATATTCAATTCATGTAAACCCTGGAATACATCCCTTCGTCCAAATTCAATCACATATGCATGAAATTACCAGAAAACCATGTTATTATAACATCATGCATTAATCATCAATATCATCTTCAAATTACAATCATAAAATCAGTAGCAAATTGAATTTAATATCCATTATTTCATTCAAAATCTCAACATCATACTCTCTTGAAATCATGCAAACCATACCCTCAACATGCCCAATTCAAAATCTCAACATCATACTCTGTTGAAATCATGCAAATCATATCCTCAACATGCCCATAACATGTAAAACACATATTCAGATATTAAAATACTAACCTTCTAACAATCATTAGGTTAGAACATAATATAGTACCTTTCACAATCGTTTCCCTACGATTACTCGCTTGAGAATGACATTGGACTTTAATTTCCAAGTTTTCCTTCTTCTCTAGACAAAATCCCTTGCAAAACCCTAGGTTGAACTCTCTCTAGGGTCTCTGAACTTCATAGAATGTTTAGAAACCCTAAACCCATGAGTTAGTGGTCTATTTATATTTAATAGACTTAAGAGTTCTAGGCAACGTCTAATTCTCGGATATTTGGAAAATTAGAAAGTTTCTGGGCTGAAATTACCATGGGCGGTCGATCGGTGGATGATTGGTGGTTGGCTGGTCGATTGGCCTTGATGGTTTGCGTACTCTGCCAAAAATCCCCACACATTTTTCTGGGACCTTTTTCACTACAGGTCGACCGGTTTCCCCTGTTTTGGCTTGTTTCGGTCATTTTCTTCGCCCTTGTCTACCACTGGTCTGCGTACTCTGCCAAAAATCCCCACACATTTCTCTGGGACCTTTTGAACTACGGGTTGACCGGTCTTGAGGGGGGTCAACCGGTCTGCCCTGTTTTGGCTTGTTTTGGTCATTTTCTTCGCTCTAACACTTAACCAATTGATCACATAACATAAATAAACATAGCAGAACATAAATGCATTGTTTTCAACACCAAATTCAAGGTTTTCATTCAATTTTGCACAAGCATCAATACATGAAGTTTTGGGTCTCTACAATAATCTTTTTTATTTTATATTTTTTCAAGTTCTATTGTCACATATCAGATTATTTATAACTTCCTGTTTATACTTGTATGATGGAACAAGTATATTTGATGCAGGTAGGCAAAGAGGAGGGTTTGCTCGGTAAACCTTGGAATATTTTCATGTCTCATATGCTTGGAAATGTGAATATTATGTCCGTTTCTTACATACTGGGCAGGCCCGAGGGCCGAGACCCGCCTGAGTTAAGGGTGGGCTTGGCTGGATTCGGGCTTTATTTGGGGATCCAAAGTTAAGTTTGGATTGGGTTCGTTCAAACTTCTGACCCTGGCCCAGCTCGAGGGCCAGGCCAGTATAAACTCATACAGATATTATATGTGAATGTATATGTAGATACATAATTAAAACTAAAAAGTATTTGAAGATGTAGCTAAGGGTCATAACTCCTGACATAATCATATAACTCTTTGCCTCTAGGTTTCGATCCAGGAAAAGTAGGTAACTTCAAGTCAGTTAGATGAGTTGGACCTTAAACACTGTTTTTACAGTGGTTCTGCCAACTTGGAGGAGCAGGTCAGGGGGGCCAGCACGTTTAAAAGCCTTAGAGATGTAAAGAAGGAGAGAATTGTTTGTAGATGGCACCAACATCAAATTAGTGAGGCCAGAGTTGGGATGCCGACTCAAATGCCTTCTTGGGGAACCAAAGAAAGAGCTGTTAGGCCAATATGCTTGTGAGCGCCCTGATCTAGCTGTAGCTTAGATTCCTGACTGCTTTCACTGGCAAAGTTCTAAATGTCAATATTGCTCGACGTGTCGAGCCGCGGAAAAATGATATATCGGAAGATATATCGTTTATCGGTGATTTTTGAAAAAACTGTAAAAAGATGGGGCAAAACATGAAATTTTGTAGTGAAACTTCAGGAAATGTTAAAATAGATGTTAGTACACATTTTAGAATAAATTTTTTTCAAAAAATAACAATGTACATAAAAGATGCATTGAGAAGAGAGCAAAGATGTACGCTGACGAGTAACAATAATGTATGATTGATTCATGTTTCATTCATTTTTCAATCAATCATAAATTCATAATTTAGAGGATTTATAATAATACAAACATACATAATACAACCCACCAAAAAACTACAATCACCACCAGAAGGAGTTGCCTAGTGCATCACCAATAAATGTTAATGTCAAACACATAATATAATCAAGCACCAAAACCCCTGATTCTTTTTTTGTAATTTTATTTAAATGTGCAGGACCCTTATTCAAGTTTTTAATATATATTTTTTTAACAAAGAGAACCGTGAATAGCATTAGATGTGTAAAGTCGTTCCAATGGCTTCCACTGTCTCGTTTAATAATATTTTATATTTTTTCAATAGATTAATAATTTTTTTGAAAAGTATCAATACTTTTAATGTTATTAAATAATACATTTAAGTATATTAAATTTTTTTTTTATATATTTTTTATCAGTTAAATAAGCTATATTATTTGGTCGATGTTACTAAGTACATTATTTAGAATTGTTAACTATTAATAATAATAATAATAGAACATTATTAAAATTTATAACTAAATAAAATATTAATGAATTTCATATATAATCCTTAAAATAAAAAATGCCTTATATTAAAATTTTAATACTTTTTTTTTTTTTTGCATTTGGTGTATAATATAAATCAATATTAATTTTTATCATTAGGTGTAAAATATAATTTGGTGGAGTGACCCTAGCATACCCTTGCTAGGGTTACTAAAGTTAAAACATAAGAAAATATGTTTAATGACATAGGACTAGGAGTGACCCTGGCATACCCTTGTTAGGGTTATTTAAGTTTAAACATAAGAGAAGTATTACACAGGGTTGGAGTATACTTAATAAGTTAAAGATAATAGGGTAAGCTCACAGGGTTGGAGTGACCTTAGAAAACCTTATTACGTTTATACTTCATAACTTAAAAGATAAGAGGGTAAGTCCTCTTCGTATTCGAACAACAGAACCACAAAAAAAAAAAAAAAGCTGAGAGGAAAGGAAGAGAAGAGGGGAAAAGGGATGATCTCGACGGCAAAGGCTACAGCCCACAACAACTGCGGAAACTCACGAAGATGGCGATGACAACGGTGAGAGGTATGTACCTTCTTGCCTCCCTCTTCTTTCTTCTCTACTCTCAACCCTTTTTCCCCATTTTTTAAAAAGAAAAATCAAAGAATATGTTTGATTTTTTGCATGAAAGAAAAAAAGGATAAACAATTTATTTTTCAGATTTGGTGGATATCGGAAGATATCGCCGATATATCTCCGATATCGGCGATATCTCCCAATATGATGTATTTTTTTTAAAACATGGTATAGATGTGTCGGTGATGGGCGATATCGAAATATATCGGAGATATATCGTTGATATTATCGATATTTCGAACCTTGCGAACAAAAGAGAGAGTTCTTGGGTATATGTGCCAGAGAATGCTCCGATCTAGCCTTACCTTCAAGTCCCAATTGCCTTTGCTAGGAGCCAAAGAAAGGGTACTTGGGCTAATATAATAGATATCACTTCAAAATTTGGCTGTAGCTCAGAGTTCCAGACGAGACTAGGTCCAAGGACTCCCAACTGACCTTGCCAGGCTTAGCTTGGGCTTATATTCAGGACTATTTTTTTTAAACTTTGCATGAGCATCCATTTCAAATTTTCATTACCATTTGGGTACTACTGACTGACCAATTTGAGAATGCCTTAATTTGTTACAATGTAATCCTGTCCAAATGGACTCATATGTTACAGGTTTTTTTGCATGAACTTGTTAATCGGGAAGTCTAGGTGACAATTGAGTAGTATGTACTAATTCCTGTCCTATCCTACTTCATCGGTATGTTTGATGTAGCTGCCTCAGACATGCAACATGGTCCTCATCTGTGGTAACATGAGTGAAGTCCTGCTCCATTATAAATAGGCTCATGAATCTTGTACGGCCATACTCTCTGCAACGTTTGCACCTCTATCACTTGCATCCCCCGCACCACCGCCAACGCGTGTGCCTCTGTCGTCGCTATCATCCCTGGCGAAGATGCTGATGTTGTATCAGCATCTTTAATTTTGTATTATACTAATGAAATACCTATAGTAGGTATTGAGGTAATGAAGCTATAGGCGGAAGAAATAGCTCTTAACTAGAGGCTAGAAGTAGCTTGTTCCTAATTCATAATATTTCTACCCCGATATTTAGAACTTCTCATGCAAATCAATAGAATGACCGAAATTAGACAACATGCTGCAATTTCAAGTTAATTGACCTATTATTTGGCCTAAAAAGTTCAAAAACATATAAATTATTTTTATTAAAAGTAATTAATTTTTTTTTGTTGACATTGGCATGAAATAGTAGTGTTACCTAGGCACTTAGGTTTTCCAAATTTTGTCATGCTGACACCTTGACACGACAGTGCGACACTTCGTTGATACATGCTTATAGTGTGTCATGGCGACATTAGGATTATGGTTAGGCATGTAGCGCTTCAAGTATGTCGTGTCATTTAAAAAATACTATATATATGTTAGATTGCTAGGAACTTTTTGTGAAGTTGTGTAGCTTTTTCGACAACATAGAGGAAAACTTACTAGGAGAGTGGTGACACCAAATCAATATGTACGTCTCTCTCTCTCTCCTCTTTATTCTCTATATGAGTATTTTTTTAGAACTTTGGTATATACTTTTAAAGACAAATTGGGGACAAGTGGTTGCCCCTCTCTATTCTTATTAATTTCTCTATCTTTGAGTTATAATATATATATAATAATTTTCAAAAATCTATACGTTTGTGCCGCCGTATTGGGATTTCTAGAGCTTGCTGTGCCAAACACCACCTGCACACTTGGCACCCGTACCACTTACTTGGATAACACTGAGAAATAGATTAAGTTTGAAGTTAATTAATTTACTAGTAAGCTTAAAAATTTTAAAAAGTTAGAAACCATTATCACATTTCTTTCCAAAATGATTCACCCCTCCACAACTCTAAACCGTTGAAATGTATGAGTGCCTGCTTTTATGGTGATACATTTTCTTTAGGCCTTTGATGTTATTTTTGACTGGTCTAGCAAAACAAAATTCTGTATTCTTTCATCTAATAATTTCAAATTGCACATCATGCACTGTTCTGCAACTGCTGTAGTGATGTTTCTTCTACCAACATGATATCTTGCCTTTACCGATCTTGATCTTCACCGAAGGGAAAGACATAAATGATCCAGTCCTCCTTAACACATAGAGTGGCAGTGGTTTTTGCCAATCTACCTTTGTTATAATCTATTAAGAATTTCTTACTGTAAAGATATTGCAAGTATTACAAGTTAGAATCAATTTTCCATTATTTAAAGTCTAAAAGATGACACTCAGTTCAGAAGGGAAAGAGAATAAAATAATAATTTTAATGCCTTGGATGGTTTACTTGCATCCATATCAATGTCATGAATCTCAGGAGAGGAAGAGTCTTATCACCTGTCCTTATACAGTGCCTCTATGTGTCCTTGTCTGGGGTATCTTAGCTGTGCCACTCTGGTGGAGGTGGTACATGTTGAAGATGTTGTTAGCCTCAAGGTTACAACCTTAAGTATCCTTAATAATTTTGATAATAAAATAATAATGGAATGACAATTGTGGTACTGATGATTCTTCTAAGTATTTGATAAATACAGAACATGAGAACATTAGCACATCTTTCAAGGTAGAAAAGAATGAAAATCATTCAAGAAAAATCAATTGGATTGAATTGAGCAAGTCATTTAACCAAGTCCAAGTCATCAAAAAGAATATTCAATTCAAGTCATTGAACTCAAGGGAAGAATGAAGATTGAAGATCATATTCAAAGTTCAAGTCAAATCATGAAACAAGAAAAGAAGATCTAAGAGTCAATGACTTGTTGTTAGTCTCATATTTTTGTGTGCATTCGAATGTGAATTATGATTAGTGGCCTTCCTTGTGAAACTGTAAATGCCACAATGTTGACTTGATTGAATATTCCATGATTAAGCGTAAACTCATGATTAGATTATCTTTCATATGGAACTTTGATTCTTTCAAGTTTGAATGGCCCGGTGTGGGCATGATTGACTATTCCATGAGTAATTCTTCCCAGCAAACAAGTTCTCTACTCATTTAATTACTACTTGAAAAAATATATGTACTTTATTGCTTCTCAGCATAGACAGAATACTCTGAGGTTTCATCTTTGGTTGTCTTTTAATATACCTGAATTGAATGCTTGTGCTCATCCTCATCTTATGTACATGTCTTGGACTTTATAGGAAAGCCTTTAGTTTAATAATTTTTTCTTTAAGTTAAATTATTTGTTGTTAGTACAGATACTTAACAGCCAAGCTGGCCCTTGGGTGGCGAATTCGTTTGACTCAACATTTACTGAAGAATTACTTGAGAAAGAATGCGTTTTACAAGGTGAATGAAATGAGAATTTCTGAGCATCAGATTAATTCCAAAAATTTGTCTATCATGCTGGCACTGTTTGAAAATATAAAGTGAGTTAGAATTCGTATGCTTGGGATGTGACGGGTGTCTAAAGACGTAATTTTTGGTTCTGGGTTCTGTCAATGCTATTTCTGGGCTTTGTTGATCTTAAAAGTTACACGCCTACTGATGGTGCCAAATGTATTTCCCTTTGTAGGTATTCCACATGTCAGGTGAAATATTGATGCAGATCAGAGAGTAACACATGATGTGGAGAAGTTGACCACTGAATTGTCAGGACTGGTTACAGGAATGGTAAAGCCATCTGTTGACATTCTCTGGTGAGTCCCTTATATCCATGGCGCTTGAATTATTATGCGGGTTCGATTTCTAGAAGACCTTGGGGTGAGGTTTGGAGACATGCATGTTATCACTTGCTCACCTTTCTCTTCTTTTACTAATCGTTTAAGCACCGTTGAAAATCTGTAGGTTCTCTTGGCGAATGAAGCTGTTAACTGGTCAAAGAGGAGTTGCTATATTGTATGCTTATATGTTACTGGGTCTGGGTTTTCTGAGGAGTGTTACACCTGAATTTGGTGATCTAGCAAGTCGGGAACAGCAACTTGAAGGAACCTTTAGGTCAGTTAATCCATCCCCTTTGTTTATACTGCAACTGATTTAATCACTTACAGATAAATGTTGACATCAATTACTTAATTCATTAACTAGGTTCATGCATGCAAGACTCCGTACTCATGCTGAATCTGTTGCTTTCTTTGGGGGTGGTGCTCGAGAAAAAGCTGTAAGCTACTTGCAGTTACTCGTTTTCATATGTTTAAACATGGATGCTAAATGGTCTTTCTGAGTATGTTTTTACATTAACTGATATTGATCCCTTTTTGTGTTCACTAAATGATTCTAGCTAAAGATTGGGATTGCCATGTCTTTTCATCTTGTCAATTTCAAATCACTGAATATACACTGATTGTACTTTTAATGAGGTGTTTTATATTTTGGTTATATTTGATAAATATAACCATGTTATTGGTTCAAGGTTTTAGTCATTTTCTTAAGTCAGCTAGTAAGTTGGATGCCTGAAAGGATCTCTTGTTTAACGTCTTAGAAGTCTCACATTCCATTCTTGTATCAATCTAATGCTTCCATACATAAAATAGTTTAGCTCATGCAGTTTATATTTTAAGGTTTACTGAATTGGCTCTAATGGAAGGCAATGGAATTTTCTATTTCTGTTGTTTGACAGTCAGATGGGCTTGTTCATAGATAGCAATTTTGGCTTCAGTTAATTGGATTTGAATCTGGAAATGACAGTCATGGTTTTTTTATTAAAACAATTAGCTTTAGACCAGTGTTTTAAAATGCGAAGGTGTGGGGCGTGGCATTGGGAATTCAAGATGCGTGAGGCTCAAGCCTCGCAAGAGGGCCTTTTGCTATCTCATTTTAACAAATAATAATATTGTAAAATATTCAAAAAAAAAAAAGTTGAAGGTAATAAATACATGTGTGTGTGTACGCACACGCAAATGTAATACTATATAAATTATACAGCCATAAAAAATAGATTTAAGAGGCAATTTTTTTTGTTCATTTACATATTGAAAGACGGATAATGTTCAATCATGTGGTTGATTTTTGATTCCAACAAACAAGTACAAAGTAGTCACTAATTACTAATGTTAGACAATGACTCCAAATCTTTGCAATGTAAAATTAGAGTGACATATACTCAACAAGGTCTTAAAAGCCTAAATACATTAGACATAATAAATTAAGTGTTAATTTAAACTAATAACAAAATGAAAAAAGAAAAACAATTAATGTTTTTTTATCGATAAAATAAATTATAAGACACAACTTAAAAACATATTTAATGTTACAAGAGTTACATGACTAGAACCCTATTTTTTACTAATGTGCGAGGCACATGCCTCAAACATAAAACGAGTTTCATAGTTTGAGTTGTTAGCCTTATGAGATTTAAGCCTCAAGGTTGAGCCTCATGGCATTTTTCTTGAGCCTCGCCTTGAGGCATAAGCCTCTCACACCAATAACTGCTTTAAACATATATTTTACAAATCACTGTTCAGTGAAGTTACAATTTTGTTCGTAGTTTGTGGACATCCTTGCAATCTTCTTCCATTTAGGGTTTTATATTATACACATTGTTTTATTCACCATGCCTTAATTCTTTGACGATATGCATGTTGAACAGATGGTTGAGTCAAGATTCAGGGAATTGCTTGATCACTCTAAGATACTTCTAAAAAAGAAGTGGCTTTTTGGTATACTGGATGATTTTATCACAAAGCAGCTCCCACACAATGTGACTTGGGGGCTGAGCTTGTTATATGCTATGGAACACAAGGGCGACCGGGCATTGACTTCAACTCAAGGTGAATTAGATCATGCTATCTTGTCGAGTTGTTTAACTTACATTCATGGTCTCATTTTTATTTTCATCTTTCCAAAGTATAGTTATGTTTGTCCTTTATATTTTAACATGTTCAGGTGAACTGGCACATGCACTGCGGTTCTTAGCATCTGTTGTATCACAAAGCTTCTTAGCTTTTGGTGACATTCTTGAGTTGAATAGAAAATATCTTGAGCTTTCTGGTGGTATCAACAGGATTTTTGACCTGGAAGAGCTTCTTGATGCTGCTCAACATGGTATGTCTATTTCTTCTTGGACAATTTTATCTTGAACAGCACGCACGTCACTGGAATGTGGATCTTCAATTTCTTTACCAAATCTATTTTCGAAATTTTGTTCATTTGAACCATTTTTATTTTAATTTTTTTTTACATATTTTGTATGATCTTTAGCTTGTTATTAGTTGATATAGGACAGAAGAATGGGTTTCCTGGATATACATCCAAGCTTATTCTCTGTACCCGCTGGAATTCTGTACACGTGGCACCCTGGCCATCATTTGGACCAACAAAATGTTTGATCAATCCTTGTAGTGTTCACAACCCAAAAGGTTACACTGCAGTATTGATTATTGAGTTCTTCTTTTATGATCTTTTACAGATGAAGGCTTTAATCTGTCTGCTTGTTTGTTTAAGTGTTAAACTGTTCAAAGAGATGGCCTAAAACATGGAAGTTGTGGAATGATGTCCATAAATACACTTGGGCTCGTTGATTTTGACTCTATAGAGCCTTGTAAGGTTAGGATCATCCACATGGGACAGAATTTGCTTTTGTCCAAGGATTTGCCTAAAACGTGTTCAGATTTTTAAGTGATTTCCATATATAACAATTCCTGTAGGTGAATATGAGAAGCCCAGACTATCGATTCCGGAACTGGAGCTTAGCGACTTAGCGGACATAATATTATATCTCCATAGTAATATATTGCAATGTTAAGAGGGCTAAACTTATGTTAGCACATTGGACTAGTGTTACTTTAGGTACCAAATCTTGGTACCTATATATTTTCTTAATTGTCTCTTACGATTAAATTATTATTATTATTTTTATTCGATCCTCTAGTTTTTCACGATTAATTGACTACATAGGTGCAATTTTTTTAATTTTCACAATTTTAGGTAGTTTCAATAACTACTGTCTTCTTTTCTTGTTTCAATATGGTACTCAAACATTTCCAAAAACTGCATAAGTTGATTGATTGACATGACCCCCATCACAAAAGGATGGTGATTGGATTTCCAAAACCGTCTGGCTCATTCACATAGCCCTTTTAACTGCCTTTTTAACAGTGGTTAAGTAATTTGAACTTTTAGGGTAAATTTTTTAAAATATTTTATTTTCTAAAAACTAAGGTTAGATGTATGAATCCTAGGGTTGAGTGAATCTTAACCACAATTAATGGGTGTTAAAAGGGACACATGGAAGCCTTTAGAGCATGAGCCAGACAGTTTTGGTCTGGTGAGGGCCAGACCAAATCCCATCCCAAAAGGATGACATGGGTATTAAAATTTCCTTTATAACCTAGTGAATTCTTTTTCTATTTAGTACCCTACTAGGGGAAATGGATTAAATTGTTACATGTTCAGCTATACTCATGGTTTTAAACTTTTTTGAAATTTATGAAAAATATTTCCATATTTTCAATCCTCCTATGGGTTGAAAATATCTCCCAGGTAATATAAATTTTATAATACGTCAAGGAATTATCAGAGTTGCTCCCGATGCTAACTGCATGACTAATATCAAATCTTGTACAAAGCATAGTATACATGAGGTTTCGCACAGCCTAAGCATAAGGACACTTCTTTATCTTTTCTTTCTCTTCCTGTGTCTTCGGAGTTCGGAAAGGTAGTAATCCTTTCTTGGAATCCGACGTATTATAATTGTCCAAAATATTGTCAATATAATTGACTTGAAACAATCCCAACATCATTTTCTTTGCCTTGAAACCATTTCAGCCCGAGATTGTAGGATGTTTCTCCAAGGTCCTTCATAGCAAAGTTACTAGACTAAATATTCATTGCAGACAGCTTGCCTACATAATTTCCAACGAGTAATGCGTCACTCGTCATAATGTGATGCGCTCCCACTAACCTTATACACACAGGATTCATCCATATTTTGATGAAAACCAAACGAGTTGATTGCTTCATCAAAACGGATCTTCCAACTACGGGATGCTTGCTTAGGGCCGTAAATTGACCTTGTCAATTTGCACACTTTATATTCTTGTCCATGAAATACAAAACCCTCAGATTGGTCCATATAAATGTCCTATTGAATGTAACTATTCAATAAAGTAGTTTTGACACCCATTTGCAGTATCTCATAGTCATGGGGTGCAGCAATCACAAAAGAATCCTTGTGCACTTTAGCATTGCTGTTGATGAAAAGGTTCTCTAATAATTAATGCCGGTCTTTTGATTATACCCTTTCGCCACTAGCCTTGCGTCATAGGTCTCTATCTTTCAATGGAGTCCTCTCTTTCTCATGTTGGCCCATTTATAACCAATGAATTTAATACCCTCCAGTGGGTCCACTAAAGTCTAGGCATGGTTGGATTACATGGAGTCCATTTCAGATTCCATGGGATTTTGCCAGCTTTCTGCATCTTTATCAAATATTGATCCTCTGTATGTATAAGGATCTGATTCTACGCTACAGATATAATAGTATAAAGCTCATTTAAGTAAGACAGTCTAACTAGAGGTCTACTAATCCTACTACTACGTTGAGGTAATTGTATCTTAATAAGATCTGTAGGAGATGTGGTTCCATATCTTTATCACTATTTGCATTTAATTTTATGACTAGATGGAAAATTTCAATATCAGATTTAGTTAGGAGTCCTATTCGAAGAAAAAATTAATGCTCTCTAAAATGATTTGTAGCCATATTAGCAATTATGTACTACATCTTGAGAAATTGTAAGTTATGCACTTCATTTATGGGTATATAGGATTTTTAAAAATTTAAATAGTTAATTTTAAAATCAACTGTTAATAAAATTTTAAAATTAAAATATTCTCAAATAAACGATATGTGAATATTAGTAACCCTCATCTAATGTTTGATTGTTTATATTTATATTATTTGCTTATATTGTATATCTATGGACTGGTTCAATCATTGTCCGTTCAATTGTGGCTATCAGAGACTCCGTAACTTTTCTTGCACATGTTTTTTTATGGTAGTTTACGAGTTTTTAGTATGTAATCATTTATGTTTTGACATTTTCTAAAAAACAAGTGTTTTATTTTCACATTTTTCACAAACTATTCCTTAAAAATGTGAAATTTTACTCAAATTAAAAACCTTCTAGTGAAATTTCCCCCAAATTTTCACATTTTTACGGGTGTGAAATCTCCTGTAAAACTGAAATATAGAACCTTAATGCACTTAGGATTGACCGGGTGTATGTGTATCTTGAGTTAAAAATGCAACAAAAACATGAGTATCACAGTGCATGAAAAACAAGAGTCTGAGACACCTGTCAGTGTGGTCAAGCATTTTATGTCAACCTAGATGCTTTCTTGAAAGGTCAAAACACTTGTAAAACATTTCGCATAACCAACACCTTATGGTAGATTTGCTAATCTCAAGTCAATATTTCTTAAATACTGTTTCTGACATTCTCCAATGCAAGTCAGCCAAAATATCGTTCTAGCATTAGTGTTGATTCTTGCATGTTCAGCCCCCCTAATCTAAGGTGAAATGCCCCTAACCTTATGGTAGATCTTTTTTCATCCCTGAAATAGGTCTAGTTCTTTAGAATAGAACATTTCTTGCTCATATAGCATTCCATGTCTGTACATGGTTTATTACATTGCATTTGCTTTAATATTAATGAAACCTTGTTATAATACCTATTCATACACAAGTTGTATTTTAAAAGGTGTGTGGTGAGGCTTATGCCACGAGGCTCGCCTCGGGGTGATGCTCAAGGAAAATACCTTGAAGCTTAAACCCCATGAAGGTCACGCCTCAACGTGTGAGGCCCACATTAGGCACACGTCTCACGCCTTGAAGTTCGCTTTATGTCTATAGAGTAAGCCTCATATATTAATTAAAATTAGGGTTCTATCCATAACTGAGACTTAAATGTTGTTTTTTCTTAATTTTTTATTTGTTTCAACTAATAACAAATAAACTTGATTTATTTCAGATAAGACATTGAAAATGATGATGGTGACATTGGTTTCAATTAACACTTAATTTATTATGTTTAACGTATTTAGGCCTTTAAAATCCTTTGAGTTTATTTCACACTATTTTCCTAGCAGACATTGCAAAAATTTTGAGACACTGGCCTACAATGTTGTTCATGACTTATTTACAATTTTGTACTAAAATTTTAAATCTACCACTTGAATTGATAATTGAACATCTTTAATATGTAAATGAACAAAAAATAAATCTAATTTTCAGCAATTGCTTGCAACTTATCTTTAATTTTTGATGGTTAAACAATTTATATAGTATTTCCTATGTGAACGCGTGTGCCCACACGCCTACACACAATGTATACGAATATAAATATATCTCTACTATTATAATGAGAGGAGTAGGTCCGCGTGTTAAATGATACCTTAAAACCAAAAAAAAGAAGGAAGAATTGGTGGCGTTGATTGGTTTTTTTACTATGACAAAAAAACCAAACATTATATTATCCTACTACTCTTTAGTAAATAGATAATTAAAGGTATTAAAGTCATTTCAAATCTATTAACTTCAATCCCATTAAATAAGGTTGATTCCTCAACTATCTACTCCCATTTTTCTCTCCCACTATCTATGTGTTTTCAACCGCCGCACAACTCTCCTTTCTAACACATTTTCTCTCACCAACGTCACCCCTCTAACACACGTGCTTAGACCCACTAGGTCCCTCTCTCCCCCTTCCCTCTCTCACATACATCAATTGTGTGGCCCACTAGTGTGTGTATATATATATATACATATATATTATAATCTTTCATTAACTTTTTGATTTTTTTTTTGCAATTTTATTTGTTTGTTAAAATGAGAAAGCATGAAGTTTTCTTGGGAGGCTTAAGCCTCAAGCCTCCAGGCTTACACCTCATGCATCTTGAGGTCCTAACGCTTCACTTCACGCCTTCACGTTTTAAAATATTGTACACAACATATTCTTGGTAGCTATAAACTATTAATTATTAAATATGCACATAAGGTGACTTCTGTAACTGATTT
Organism: Tetracentron sinense; assembly: GCA_015143295.1. NCBI lineage: Eukaryota > Viridiplantae > Streptophyta > Magnoliopsida > Trochodendrales > Trochodendraceae > Tetracentron > Tetracentron sinense. The sequence continues at coordinate 11,088,117 of CM026556.1, read as the reverse complement.
GAACATATATAGAAATATAAGGGTATTTGAATGGCTCATATTAGCTTGGGTTTAAGTTAATTTTTTTTCTTTGGGTGCAACATCAAATTTGGTACTTATAATTTTTTTTGGTGGCCCCACAGGGTTGCTAACAAGGCTTTTAGTCTAGACCACAACCCATTGGCGGTATGATAGACCACTGATTATTGATTAGTGTGTATTAGCGTGGGATTACAATACCCACATGTGCTTCCCGGTGTTGAAACCTGGATTTGTCACCTTTGACAGGATATGAATTGCCACCCCCTCTTGGAGTGCATTCATTTTATAATTGTTGAAACTGTATAACTTATTGTTACTTATTAATATTTTATGCTTCAAAACTGAGTTCATAGAGTGTAACTTTGGTATGGACTTGCATGGAAACAAGTATTAGTTATTATCAACATGATTTAAAATTCCGGTACGTATGAGCTGATACAGGTATTAAATTCCGGTACGTATGAGCTGATACAGGTTGATACGTATCCTGTTTGGAGCTTCAGCTACCCGATACATTGGTACGCTGGAAAAAAAAAACTCCCCCGTATCCGTATCGGGTCGTTACGAGACCGATACGGGCCCGATATGGAAGATTTTTCAGTTAAATTTTTTTTCTCCTATTTATACTAGGATCCATAGCACAGACCCGATACGCACAAGTTATTTACATAAAATGTTATTTAAGTAAATGATTTTATATTAATTTTATTTTAATTTACTTAAGATATTTATATCTAAATAAGGTTATACCCCCATTTGAATTCAATAAAAATTATCTTGGATTAAAATTCTTGCAAAATAAAAAGTTAGCTTTCTAATTTCAAGAACAAAATTCACTTTTTAGGACCTTTTAGGGATTAAATTAAAATTTCAACTTTCAAATGGAAAGGTATTTCTTAAATATTAAGGCATTGAAAAGGATTTGAAGGTGCATGTGTGGCATAGGATATTGCCCTAGATTTAACTGGGTAGCAAAAAAACGATTCTGCTAATCCTAGTTAGTTGGGAGTTGGGACTCATGATGGTAACGTGATGACGAATTTTCTAATATGTAACTAAAAGTAATTAATTGGTTTAAATTTTTCTCTGTGTAATTTTTTTTTTTTTGGGGGGCTGGGGATTAACTTTTTCTGTTGCAGCTCATACAGTAATAAATCAAGTCAGACGGTAAAATAGTTTGGAAGGGTGTAAATATTATTTGGTCTACATTGTTCTGTTATGATATAATATTTTCAGAATTTTTGACAGAGACAGATTTTGACATTGCTATGCTGTCCTTACAAGCTCTTTGTGTTTTTCTTTGCAAATAAAGATCAACGTGGCGATCTCTCTTAGTGATTGATTGGCATTAACCTTCTCAATCTCTTTATAAGATCACTTGAAAATTATTTACTCATGTTACTAAAAGATGTTGGCCATACAGAGGTTCCTCTGCCTGATGCTCCATACTTGTCTGAGACGACTGATGGTTCCACTGAAGATATCATTTCCTTCTCTGATGTGGATATTATCACCCCGGCGCAGAAGTTGTTGGCTAGGAAGTTGTCATGTGACATTATACCAGGGAAGAGCGTACTAGTTACGGGTTAGTGAAGTAATATCTTCTTTTTTCAGGAATGCATCACACTTAGTGTTTATCTATGTTCTAATGATTCTGTTTGGAATTTCAAGGTCCCAACGGATGTGGGAAGAGTTCTATTTTCAGAGTGCTTCGAGGTCTGTGGCCTATTGTAAGCGGAAGACTTGCCAAACCTTGCCAAAATGCTAATGATAGGGTGGGATCAAGGTGTGGTGTGTTCTATGTTCCTCAGAGGCCATATACATGCTTAGGAACTCTAAGGGATCAAATCATTTACCCTCTCTCTCGTGAGGAAGCAGAATTGAGAGCATTAAAAATGTTTGGAAAAGGTAAATAAGTTGCACAAAGCTCAATGTCTTCATGTACTTCCCATTATTCTTCCATTTCCATGCAGTACATATCTTATTTCCTAATAAGGGAATATGCCCAACTGCCAAATGCCTCTGTTTCACCCTTGTGAAATTACTAACATACCACTCGCTTGGAGATAAAGAAAGTAAACCTTATTTTGACTGACTTGAAAATTGATTTGAAGAATCTTCAGTCTACTCGGTGTCCGTCTTCTAAAAGGTAATTGGAATGAAAATTTAATTGGCATTTTTGTTAATCAATTTATATCTTTTTTTAATGTACTATATCCCAATCATGGTTCAAAATATCAATATCGTGGTGCATATTGGTAAGTCAACCTTAAGAAACGTATTGTTGCTGATACGTATGTAAACACACAAATCCTGGAAAAATAAGAATACTTGAAAATAGGGTAAATTATATTGACCTCCCCTGAGGTTTGGTGAAATTTCAGAGATCTTCCCTCTTGTTTCTGAAAATACGCTGCCCTCCCCTCTTCTATAGTTGTTTGTAACAGGTACCCCCTTCCGTTAATTTTCCATTACCTACATGGACTTTGCTGATGTCATGTTTAAACATTTTAGAAGGTCCAAATTACCCTTCTTAAAAGGAAAGTCAGCCAATGCAATAAAATAGGAGACCCTGCATTCCCATATGCAGCAAAATGTCATGTCTACGTGTACCCTTTAACCTTTTTCCAACTCATTCCCTACTCAATACTCATTTCCTTATCACCATCCTCTTCCTCAGCAGACTTGGCACCAACCTCCTCATTTATATCTTTTTTTAATGCACTATATCCCAATCATGGTTCAAAATATCAATATCGTGGTGCGTATTGGTAAGTCAACCTTAAGAAACGTATTGCTGATACGTATGTGAACGCACAAATCCTGGAAAAATAAGAGTATTTGAAAATATTAAACAATTTTGTTTAATGATAAGATGAGAAAAAGAAAGATTGTCACTCAACTATCATTATAACCAATGTTACCTAGGCACTTCAGTTTTCCCAAAATTTCCCATGTCAAACACGTTAGCATGACACGACACTTTGTGGCATGGCATGACACTTCTTGGTACGTGCTATACTGTCCATGGTGATGTTAACTTTGTGTGGACTCTTTTTTTTTGATTGGTAAGCAAGCCAAGATATATTAAAAAGGAAGCAAGGATACAGTACACTAAGCAAAGCAGACAAGAGTTTACAAGTAAACTCAAAACAACATAACATAAAAAACCATCATGGCTCCAAGCCTAGAACCCTACCAATACAAAGACTCAACCCAGAACTGCCCTAAGCTCCGCCCCATTGAATTGAAGGCCCGCCCATTCCAACACAATCAACCGAATACGAGCACAAGTACGGGACCGAGACGTCGAGGAGTCCTCAAAAACTCTGAGATTTCTCTCCTTCCATATCATCCATGATATGGCCCCCGGCAACACCGACCAAAGGGCTTCCCTAGCTCCATCCTCACTGAACCTGTGCCAACTAGATAAGAAATTACGAAAGGAAGAGGGGCATACCCAGTCCATACCCAATCGCGCAAAGAAATAATCCCAAATATACCAAACACGAACGGACAATGAAGGAACAAATGATCCACTGACTCTTCCGCTTGAAAGCACATGAAACACCGGTTGGCCATCCTCCACCCTCTTATGTTGCAGATGGTCACATGTGAGGATTTTATTCAAAGCTGCATTCCATAGGAATAAAGAAACCTTAGAAGGAATACCTAGATTCCACACAATCCGATGAGGGGTTCCCATGGAAACTGGACCCAAGGAATGAAACAAGGATCTTGCTGAGAGCAACCATTGCTATTACCTAACCAGGCCTGCAAGCCCTAATATCAGCACACGGGGAGTAAGAGCTTAAGTGAGCCATCAATCGCAACACTTCATCAATTTCCCAATCATTTAAATCTCGTCTCAACAGTGGATATCAAACCACCTCCTCTCCCCGCCTTTCAAAATAATCACTGACCATTGCCTCCTTGTCAGAAGCAAGCATGAAAATATACCCAAAATCATCTTGGAGCCTAGACTCATCACACCACACATCTTTCCAAAATCTCACTTCACTTCCTTGACCCACTCTAAACTTGAACTTAGGCATCACCAAACTAGCCGTCGCCATAATCCCCTTCCAAAGGCCCAGCCCATGGGAACACTTGACCTGCCTTGGAACCCAACAAGACTCCTCCCTATACTTGGCCACAATCACTGCACGCCACAAACTAGTCCTCTCCGCACCAAACCGCCAAATCTATTTTCCTAACAATGCCTTATTCATCAAAACCATTGACTTCAGGCTCAACCCCCCGACCTCCTTAGGCTGACAAATTTGGTTCCATGCCACCAAGTGATATTTAAATGTATCCATCGTCTCGTTCCACAAAAACTCTCTCTGCATTCGCTCGAGCCAACTGGCCACTAACTTTGGCATGGTTTAGATGGACATGAAGTATGTTGGAAGACTACTCATGGTGCTATGGATAAGAGTGAGTTTACCTCATTTGGAGAGATAATGCACCTTCCACCCTGCTAACCGCTTTGCACACCTTTCTATAAACGGTGCCCACACCTCTTTAGCTTTGAATCCTCCCCCTAATGGCATACCCAGGTATCTTGTCGGAAGTACGCCGACTTTACACCCAAAACAAGCTGCCAACTGGTCCATGTTCAAAACTTCTCCAACCCTTTCTATTTCTGACTTGGCTAAGTTAAGCCGCAATCCAAAAACCGCTTCAAAAAAGTGGATTGCATTGAGCGATAACCATTGTGAGAACATTTTGCGAAAAATGAAACAAGTAACCTGTGACAAAAGGGTTACATCAGGTGTCAGTTATGAGTCCGTATCTTTTTACATTGGTTATGGATGAATTTACAGCAAATATTCAAGAGGAGGTCCCTTGGTGCCTATTATTTGTAAATGACGTATTAAATTGATGAAAATAATGGGGGGTAAATGCAAAACTATAATTATAGAGAGATATCTTGGACTCTAATGAATTTAAATTAAGTCTGACCAAGACAAAATATATGGATGCAACTTTAGTTAGAACACGGATGTGATGGAGACAATAATTAAGATAAATGACCAAGAGATGTCCCAATGTGACAAGTTTCAACGATTCAATTCTTCATTAGGATGGATAGATTGAAGCAGATGTTACCTATAGAATTAGGGCGGGATGTCTAAGGTGAAGATCTGATTTTGGAGTGTTACATGACCGAAGCATTCCGATCAAACAAAAAGGAAATTTTTATAAGACAACGATAATGCCATCTATGCTTTAGCCTTTATGGAGCAGAATGCATGGTTCAAAATATCGGTATCGGTCGCCGTATCGGTAAGTCCAAAATAAGATACGTATCGGCGTATCGGTTGGATACGGCGGAAAAATTCAAGATACGCTAAAAAAAGCTTGAATACACAAGGAAAAACTTGGATACCTTGCATAAAACTTCTTTTAATGCAAATATAAGCTAAAAACAAACTAAATGAAGGTCTCCAACTATATTTATAATCATACATATGAGAGTTAACAAATTTATAAGTTAAAAAAAGCGTGCACGCTGATAAATATGTATGAAAATACAAACATTAGTTACTTAACCAAGTGATAGAAGCTTACTTGCATTCATAGATCAAAAATATGAAAATACATAGACCCTTGTATTCACAAATCAAATTACATACATGATAGAAGCTCAATACCGCATTGAGCTTTGTACCGGCTCATACTCTATCATTGTGGGATCAGGAATTGAGTAGAGTGATACATTATAAGTGGTCCAGACATGATGACACCACTGTGTCCAAGTCATCATCGTGCGGTACATGCTCAGATACATTTGTACATATGCCTGCTGCTGAGTCGTGATCTGTCCATAATTGTTAGTCGAAGACTGAGACTGAACATCATAACCAATGGCTCCTGATGAGTAGGGTTGGGCTGGGGCATCATAATCAGTGGCTCCTGATAAATAGGTCTGGGTTGGGGCATCATAACCAAGGTGATAACTTTATTTACATATTAATATCTAAAGTAAATGAAAGTAAAATCAAATTAAAATCGTACCGGGTTTGTATTGTGGAGCCTAGTGTAAATGGAAGAAGAAAAAAAATTAACTGAAAAATCCCCGTATCGAGTATATTGGGCCTGTATCGGCCCAATACAGTGGAGTTTCTTTTTCCAGTGTACTAGTGTATCGGGTAGCTCCAAACATGATACGTATCGGCCCGTATCGGTCGATTCATATCGATATTTTAAACCATGACAGAATGTTAGGCCACAAGAAGCAACATATAGGCTCTGTTTGGTTTGGATTGGATTATTGCAATCATAAGCGATTATATTAGTGGCACTCTACCGATAAGCGATTATATGGCCATTTTGGTTATTTTGAAAAAAGAAAATAATATTTTGAAAAATTTATCTCTAAAGCTTAATAGATCTTGTAGGCCTTACAAGGTGCAAATTTGAGTGCTTACAATAATTTTCACAAGTCTTGAAGGTGCATAAGCGGTTATGCTCCTCAAATAGGGCTGTCAATGGATAGGATCAGGATCCGATCCGATCCCAATCCGATTAGCTGAATTTTGGACCCTATTAGTGATCCATCGGATTGGATTCGAATCGCAAAGGTGGAATCTGATTATATCGGATTGGATCTGGATATAGGGTGATCCGATCCAATTAAAATTAATTTGATCCGATTATAATAACTTTTTTAAATCATTAGATATATTACATAGATTGTCTAGGCATAAAGTATTAATTTAAAAAAAACTAATATTAATTAAAGTTAAATAAGGTTCTATTAGAGTTTTATATTATTAAAATAGATTTTTTTTTTAAAAAAAATTAACATTAACTGGACCAGATTCGGATCTTACAAATATAATCGGATTCGGATTGATTAATTCATGATCTGATGGATCTCGGATCGGATTTAAGATCTGTCGCATTCTTAATTGGATTCGGATCGAGGCAGATCTGGTCCAAATCCGACCAGTTGACAGCCCTATCAACAATAATCACTCAGCGAGATTATGGAATCACCTGTTATTTCCATAATCAGTTATTACATAACTACTTATGATGAGTTGAACCAAATGCTATTATCAAGACATAATTCGAATATAAGCAATTAAGTCCCAAATAAGTGCTTATTATAATCCATACCAAATGAGCCCTAATAGAATTAGTGTAATGGAGCTTTGGATGTTGAGTGAAAAGACAATGAAAGATAAGATTAGAAATGTGCGCATTCAAGAGAATCTAGTAGTGGTTCCAATAAAATAGAGTTAGGGAGAGTTGACTTAGATGATTTGGACACGATCAACGAAGAGCACTAGCGGCCCAATGATGAGTAATTTGGTGCTAGTTGAAGGCTCTAAAAGGGCGAAAAAAAGGCTACAAACGACATGGATAGAGATAATGAAAAATATTTGATAACACGTGATCTAACCCAAGTTATGGCCTTTAATAGAGCGGCTTGACATAATAGAATTAGTGTTTCTGAAGTGTTTTCGGATAAGGCATTGATGATGATGATGAGTTGTTCTCTCAGCCATTTGTTCCTCTGTGCACACACGATTGAGACCTCTCATTGTGTTGCTAATTTCTCTAGTACACAATGTGCTGCTACACATTGTTGGGATATTCACTGACTTAATGTTGCTTCAACAAAGTAATTTCACTGTATAATTGGATCTCACACCATTTACACTTCGCCCATAATTTATTTCTTTCTATGGGGTTTCCGTGCTAGCATCTGACATTAGGTGGTGGTTGTCTTTGGTAGGGTGATGCTAAACTATCTTCGATGGGTGGATACTATTACATAGGCTTGGGACTCCCATGCTTTCCCACGGGTATCTTTCAGTCCTTCAGATTGTGGGATACCCCATCCATTTATCTTCCCATTCCTTACCCGCATTCCAATCTTGGGGCGCACTGCCATTATTCCCGTTGCATGATAGAAGTTTTTTATAAAACCAAAAGTCAATAAAAAATATGTTTTGCATGGGTATAAATATATTCCATATATTTGGAAATTACATATTTTATAAAATATTTCTTGATGTTTTAGAAATTTTATCTCAATATTTTACTTTACGAATGTGGAATTACATAAAATAATTTACTTTTCCAAAATTAAGATTAGGCTATGGATAGGGGTATCAATTGGCTGGCCTAGCCCGCAACCAGGTCTGGCCTAGGCCCAACCCGATTAAATAATTGTTAGGCTTGGGCCTAGAGCCTTAGATCCAGGTCTCATTATATTATACTTGTGACCAATGTTACTTGGTTCGTTGGTTTGCAATTCGGGTTCCACTTTAGATTGAACTCGGTTTCGCCAGGGGTAGGATGAGACAGTTCGTTTCTCGGTTCACTTAGTTCTTTAGTTTGATTCACTAGATTGGTTTGCTTATATAATATCAATATATTATATATATTAACCGTGTAAATTAATATATTATAAATACTTATTTAAAAAAGCATTAAAAATAGGTTATTAAAAAAAAACATAAAAAAAAATAGATTTTATAGCCGGTTCACGTACCCATAAAACAAATTCACCGAACTCAAAGTATAAGTTTGCCAAACTTAAAACAACAAATTCGTTGTACCCAAACAAATAGTTTGTTGAACCCGAACAAAAAGTTCTCAAAACCAAAGTTATTGGGTTCGGGTAGCTGGTTCGCTCATTTTCACGAACCCAAACGAATCGAACTGCGAATTGGTTCGCTTTGAACCAGTTTGCATTAGTAGTTAGCGAACTCTAGGTAACACTGATTTTGACCAGTCTATTTGTCCTGACAAGCCCAATTATTATTCGGACCGACTTGGGCCCGGCCCAAACCCGACCCATTGACACCCATATTAGGGATATGGTAGATCCTCCACAAACTAATCACATATATTTAAGTGGATCTTAGATTATCGGTATCCATTAAAACTAAGGTATTTTATTTTAAGATAATGTGTTTCATTTTAAATTACAAAAAAATCAAAAATTAATATCAGTCTACGTATAACATAAATCTCCTAATAGTAATAGATTTATTTTAGTGTATCTTAGATGAGGTTATGCTTTAACTGATTGGGTGAGTTTATCATAAGAACTAATATTTTTGAATTAATCATGTTTATGAATTCATATTTGGTAAATCATTCATAGACTAATCACATATATTACAGTGGATTTTACATGATTTAGAATTAATTTAAAATGTAGCATTTTTAATTTTTGGACTGATCCTTAAATTTATAAATTAATTCAAAAATGAAAATTAGTCTGTGGATATGTTAGATCATCCATAGATCACATATATATTTTTTGTTGGTCTTAGATGATTAGTATAGTGAAAAATGAATATTTTTGGATAAATAGTTTTTGAATTTAATCTTTTTTTCATGAATCAGTATCGTGTGTATTGTATGCGATATGATGAAATCTTCGATACAATAGAATTCTACTTGTATTGAGCGGTATTGGTTAAAGTATTGACCATATCATATCAACACTATACGAAATGCTCGGGGGGTACCCTCCATTCAAGCAATTCAGTAGAAAAAAAATTACATTCATGCTTTACAAAAAAATTTAAGCATATTATAAGTTACCCTCCATTTATAAATACCCCAAAATTTAAATTCCAAAAAAATTATATGAATATGTTTATGGGTATGATTTGTATGGATGAGTATGGAGGTGTGCATCCTCATGTGGCAGTGTCAGTGATAATTGTGCATCAGTAACCACATAATCCACCGATGAGAGTATTGTTACATCTTTAGACCAGATGACTATCAATGTTATGTACATGAGTATACATCATTATACCATAATGTGATGAAGGACACAATATTGTACTTGTATAGAGAACCAATACTATTGTTAGCCTAGTCAAGACAGAGATGGATCCAAGTCTCTCTGTAACTCCATGTGGCTTTGATCATAGTTCAAAAACTCGACTCAACTTGAAGACTCAACTTGAAAGTTGGGTTGAGTAACTCGGAAAATTCGAAAAAAAACTCAACTCGACCGACTCAGGATTAAAATATGTATATATATATATAATCTAACACAGATAAAAAAAAATTCTACTACAAAATAAGTTCTACATTCTACAATTCTACTTCTAACTTACAAATTTAAAACACTTAAAGTAATTGTAATGTTAAAAGCCTAAAATTAATTATCTTCTCCTTCTCCTTGGTTTAGGGCTCAAATGAGATCTCAATATGGGTCGAATGTGGTTTTATAATAAATAAAGAAAAAGACAATTATGTCCTCAAGTGACTCAGCCGAGTCTTTCAAGTCGAGGCACTTGGCTTGACTCAACCGAGTCACTCGAGTTACTCAAGTAAAAGAGACAAATCAAGTTTTTTAGTCGAGTCGACCCGTCTGAGTTTTGAGTCATCTCGCCGATTTTTTGTGTAGTGGCTCTGATTGTAGTTCTTGGGGTGGGTTGGATTATGTCATCATTAATGTATCATGTATGAAACTCTGATTGTACATTTTTATTGTTTTGAATTAAATATTTTATGTAAGGTATAGCAATATTAATCAATCATACATTTTCGTCACTCTTTAGCACACATCTTTACTCTTTCTCATTGCATCTCTTATGTATATTGTTTTTTTTATTCTCCAATGTGTATTAACATATATTTTAACATTTCTTAGAGTTTCATACCAAAATTTCATGTTTTCTCATATGTTTTCACATTTTTCCATCGATGCGTGCAAAATCCCTTATAAACGGATATATCCATAATATATCTTGGTCCCACCAGTGCAACATGTGGTGTGATATTGACATTTAGAACCTTTAATCAAAGGGAATATTTTATTCCCTAGCAATATTGTGCCGGTGTCCCTAAATACCGGTTTGTACTATTTTGAATCATCACCCAATAACATACTGAAAAGGCCAATGGTAGTCTTACATTATGAAAGTAACCCTGAAAAATTCTTTAAAAAGACTGGGAATTTCCATTATATTTCAGTAAAACCTTTCAAACTGGAGGCATCTGGACACTAATTATATTTAAGTGCTGAACCAGTGAATCCACTAGAAAACACCCACTCTATGAGCTGTAAGTACTTAGGTAAATGTGTTTAGTGGAACAAGTTAGGTGTGTGTGGCTTGTAGTTTTAAAAATATTTGCGAATAATGAAGTTAATCTTGATTGGAGCTCTGCGTCGGGAATGGTCAGTAAATTGAGCTGGGTTTGGTATTTCCACACATGAACACAGGCACACCCTCTTTTTTTCGAAGAATATTGTTCAGCATGGTATAAGAAATGAAACATTTTCTATCTGTTGCTTTCTTATTTTCTCTCTGAAATACTTCATACTGAAACTCAGGTGAAAAATCTGATGACGCCACGCATGTGCTGGACGCACGCTTGAAATCTATTCTTGAGAATGTTCGACTAATCTATCTTCTTGAAAGGGAGGGGGGAGATTGGGATGCTAGTCTGAACTGGGAAGACATTCTGTCACTTGGAGAACAACAAAGACTGGGCATGGTTAGCTCAATTAACCTTCAATTTTAGTTATTTTAAACAAACATCTTTTGCTAGAATATTTTTGATTGTTTTTCTATTTGGTGACATAATACTGTATGCTTACCAGGCCCGCCTGTTCTTTCATGACCCTAAATTTGGCATCCTCGATGAGTGCACGAAGTACGTGACAAAAACAGCTTTTTTTTTCCTTTACTTTTCCCAGTTAAGCCATTGAAACAGAAATGCGTTCTCATGAGCTTATAACATTCTTTTCTCGAATGGCAGTGCTACAAGTGTTGATGTTGAAGAACACCTGTATAGGCTGGCAAAGGAGATGGGCATAACTTTTGTTACCTCTTCTCAAGTAAGTAGAGGCATTGATTCAGTATTCTGAAGTCAGGTTACTCATGGTTATTCATGTTATTCACTTCACCTATGTTGTTTCTATTTGTCTCAGCGGCCTGCTCTAATACCGTTCCATTTCATGGAATTGCGGTTGATTGATGGTGAGGGTAAGTGGGAGCTACGTTCAATAAAGCATTCGAGTTGACAGTGCCAATGATTGCAAAGACTAGCTTTCCCTTCTTGCGGAGGGCAAGGCGAGGGACTTCTCCATTCTTGAATTGATTGATCGGTCAATACTGCAACTTTCCATGTTGCACTATGTGATTTGGGACCGAAAGAAGAAGCTGGTCGCAATTACATTCCAGGAGCGGAAACAAGTTAAAAACAAAGTAACAGTTAAATCAGTGGCATAATTTGATAATTAGGATGGAGCATATGAGTATACGCAATAGTTATATGTAATATATAGAAATATTTTTATGTACAGGCATCTCTCTGCTTTTCAAGACCGGCATGAACCCATTTGCACGGTGTAAAACTGTCATTATCATTTGATTAGCCAATAAATAAAATGGGCAGGAGAAAGTGAAACTGGGTGCTTGACTCGAGTAGCCTGTTGTGGGTCTCTTGAATAGTTTTGTAAAACAAGCTTAAGTTGTAAAATCTCTTCCATGAAAACCATGCATTGCAGAATCGGAATAATCCAAACAGTTGCCTGCTTGTTGGCCACAGGTAAGGATGATGTTTAACCAAGAAATCAATTTATTTTATGATGAGATGAGAAATACAAACTGAAATGCCATATTTATCCTAGGCTGTGATCTTTTGTTCTCAGTTGTCCAGTTCAATAGCCCTTTAGAAATTTTGCAAGAGGAATTCAGTCTTACTGGGTAGAGTACAGACTTTTTATTTTTGGAGTACCCGTAAACCCCAAAACTCTTTTGCAAGAGATTCAAATAAATGCATGAGCTATGGTAACCTACTTCTATGCGATATAGTTTTGCCAATAAAAGAAGGAAGATATCTCCAATAAAATGTTCATTTTGATTTTCTGGTTGGTAAAGATTGGATTGTAGCTAGCAGGTCATTCCCATACATTGGTGCTGACTTCCAGCAAAATAAGGTACAAAACCCAGCAACAAGGGTCATCATCTTTGCCCCAAAAGTAGTACCAACGAGCTTTTACCTTTTTGATTCACATGAGATTTCTGTTCGCATTGAGTTCAGTTCACTTGCATTATCTTTTAACAGATGTGCAGCCCCAGCCAAACTCCCTATAGACAATGTCTTCTGCCCAGATCGGCCTGCAAGCAGGCCTTGGTTTCAAAAGGAGGGGTGATGCCCACCACCTCCGCTTATCAATCCTTTAGACCTACGGGATAACTGGCTTGTGGCAGCCAAGCGTTTATAGAGACATTTCTTTTTTGTCCTTCGATGTCGTCTCTTCCTATCATTACGAAGCAGAATTCGCTAAAAACCACACATCTTTTATAAGCAGTACAAATGATTTGAGCAGGTTCTGGGAAGGAAAACCAATCTCTCGTTTACATGGATTTGAAACTTACGGTATAATTTTTAAACAATTAGAGGGATAATCTACTTAATGATCAATAATTGTTTATGAAAACCATCTTTATCCAATGAGTTGGCATCTTAGTGGCTTCTCTCACTACATGGGTATGCAAAAAATGACTTGGGATTGTTTCTGGATATAGCATGAGATGATCTTTATGGCTGCAATGCTAGTCTGTCATGTGTCTCCTAACTATTCAATTTAAATATTTCTTTTGTTTGCTTGTATCAGTTACTTTCAAATTGGCCAGTTATGGGACACATGATATGTTAGTATTGCAGCCATAGAGATAACAAGAGATGATCCTAAGTCGCAAATATTATCTACCCTTGAATGGTCAACTATGTGATTACTTGTGTTGATCAACTATTATGCATATTCCGAAGATTAAAAGCCCAAGGGAATTCACTGAGAGTCTCTTTCCACCTCAAGAGCTGCACCAAGAGTTGACAAAGAAGATTTTTGGTCCCATGGAAAGAAAGAGTCCTGTACTCTCAAGAGACATGAGAAGGCCCTAAAGAATCTCTTAAGATCCAACCCGACCTGACCCCGTGTTCTTTTTTTTTAATAAAAAAATTTATTTGATAACAACTTTATACTTTAAATTAAATAGAATATCATCGATCTTTTAAGGTGGCATAAACTTACCCGAAGTATTTAAAACAAATTAATAACCATGAGTAACTAATAATAATACATTTTAAAAAAAATGTCTATTGATAATAAAATATTATAGTTAATAAAAATTAATATTTATAACAATAATAATATACTAATTAAATATCTATTGATAATATACAATTATAGTTAATAAAAATTAATGATTATTATAATAATAATTTTGGAAAAAAAAGAACGTGCAAAGCACGCACACCATTGCCAGTAATATATATATATATATATATAGGGAAGGGATTGGGAGACATGAAAAATAGCATATCATTCACATATGCACACAACCGTACTGAAAGGTCCATATTTGTAATTGGTAAATTCTATTTTCAAAACCTAGTCAAGATATAGTCATAGGTCAGTCCATTAAAGAATGAGTTGCTGAAGTGATGATGAAGAAGCTCCGGAAGAATGTTACTCGATGCAGCGATCTCACACCTTAGGATGGTAAGAGACCCAGTGACATAGATTATACCTTAGGGGAGTGACTTAGAATACCTCATTTAAGCCTTAGGTGATTAAGTACTTGACTATTGAATTGAAACAAAATTAAAAATACAGTTTTACAGAGGAACTCGCTTGAGCGAGATATGGAGTCGCTCGAGTGACACCAGAAGAACATCAATCTATAAAAACTACAGTAACAAACTCGCTGAAAGCGAGGTAAAATTCGCTCCAGCGAATGAACACAGTGGCCTACTTGCTGGAAGCGAAATAGGATGGTTCGAGCGAAGTTGGGAAAATCATGTCAAACTGAAATCCAGTAGCCAACTTGCTAGAAGTGAGAATTGTTGGCTCAAGCAAGATGGGGATTTTCCCTTCCAAAAACGGTTTGGGAAGTTACTATTACAACCTTTGAACAAGGCTCAAGATTCAGGTTGGCTCGAGCGAGAATCATACAATTTTTAAAAGAAAGTGTAATCTTCCAATTCCGAGATAGTTTGGGGTTGCCTATAAATACTAAGTCTCTCAAATACAATTTAAGGGTTTCCAATATAGGTTTGAGCATAGAGACACATTTTTTGTAAGTGCTCTTGGATTTCTCATGTTTGATAGAATATCTAATTGAGCCAAAGCATACACCCTTCAACCTAGAGAAGCAAGCTTGTTCTTCCGGGATTACATAGCTGCTTGCTTGACTATGTCCTTATAGTGGAATTTCTCTAGTGATTAGTGGAGTACCTTGCACTCCAAATTGTTCCTTTTGATGAAGACACTAGGTCGAAGTAAAATTAAGAGCCACTACGGTGGAGATCAAATATGCGATTCGTGGTTGCTATTGAAGCGTTGATGAAGAGAAAGCTTGGTCAGTGAAGAGCCGGAGCCATTGTGGTGGGGATCGAACTTGCGGGTTCGTGGTCGTACATTTATTGACTAGCCTTGGGTCGGTGCGTTGATTTCAGTTTTAGGTGAGGTTTATGTTTGTACTTTCGTTTTTCTCTTAGTGATTGCTATTTTACTAGACGAAGTTTTGTGATTTTTCTCGTGAGGGTTTTCCATGTAAAAAATCATGTGCCTTTACTTTGTGTGATTGTTTACATAATTCTGTTAGATAGACCCTAGGAGACTTATTCACCCCCCCTCTAGGTCCTTTGGATTCATATAATGGGAAATTTCATGTACGATCCGGGGATCCAATGGTTACAAATCACACCACCTTTTAAGTAAGAAAGGGCATTTAAGGAAATATTTTTTTAAAAGACCCGTCTCCTTTCTCATTATTCTTCTCTCTCTCTCCCTAGTGAGATAGGCTCAGCTGGAAGGGGTGGGGCGAGTGGCTCAGATGGAGTGGGCATAATTGGTGGCATCTCCTCATCGGGTAATGTGTGAAAGAATTCGGTGAACCTCAAATCTAATGTTTGAGTTAAGAACTCACAAATTCAAGGGGGTGGCTAGGTCTCCCTACAAAGTCTATCTACCCTTTTTAATATTTAACAATTAAGTTATTAACTAAGGGATAATGAACTTAAAGTGTAGAATAAGGGAAACAAGCAAACCACAACACAAGGATTTTTACGTGGAAACCCTTCTGGGAAAAACCACGGGACCTACTCCAGCAATGAGAATCCACTAAGACAAAGAAACAAATACTTACAAGACTCGAACTGTACTCAACCGGACTCGACACTACGATCCTCAGTACTTAGTCCTCCACACCTCCGAAAGCAATCACGATCTCGCAAGCCTTGCAATCTACCGCAATAGCATGTTCTTCTCTTGTGTCTCGATAACCATGATCTCCATGATCGATCTTCGTTAATGACAGCTTTGGATTCCACGGACCAAATCACACATCCATGATCCTCCTCGGATCAATCTCTTTCGCAAAGGCTCTGGAACACTCCGGCCAATTTATCTTTCTAGAACGAGTTAATGGTTTGATTAAAATCAAATCCTAGATGGATTCCATCAATGAGAAAGTTCAAGCAAACAATAATGGAACATTGGCTTGCAAACTCTAGGATATAAGAGAAATTAATAACAGGGAAGAAAGAAAACAAATATGGAGTTTCTATGAACTCTAGAGATAGCCTAATACCCTCTCAACAATCTCCCAAAGTTCCCATTCACGGACTAGAAGGGTTGCATTAAATAGAGAAGCAACCCCAAGGAATTAGAAATGGCTAAAAAATGGATTTAGAAAGAAATCCCATATCAGGGTCGATCTGAGTGCTTTGGGTCGACTAAAGTGTACACTTCGGTCGACCCAAGTGACACTTTGGGTCGACCTTCAAATTTCTTATGTTCTGGAATTTTTTGCCATACAAATTCTTTGAGGGTCAGAGTTAACCCAAAATGGTCAGGGTCGATCCTGAAGAGCATTTTTGGCATTTTTCTTCATTTTATTCCCTAATGCTTTGCTTCAATTGGTCTAAGCTTTTTGGAATCATTTTTTTTTAATGATTTTGGGCATTTCTGTATGAATGATTTTTGGTCTTCTAGGTCTCACTTACCATCCTAAAACTTGAGCCATTCTTGGGTGATGATTCTTCATGCTTTATCATGGCATCTTCTTCGCTTTTCATTGAACCGAATGATGTGATTTAAGGAGTACTATACCCACATTTGGACTCGAAATTTAGCCAACAAAAAAACCATGACTTTACAATCTCCCCCTTTGGCAATTCCGAGACAAAACTAAACTGAAGTACATGAATTGACACAAACTCATCCAAACACATCAAACGGTGAATTAGGACATTACATGACTCCAACACAATTACAAGACACCAATTGACAAATATTCTTAAAGTGAAGACACTGAAGCTCTTGTCAAGTAAGATCTGTCTGCTACAACCCTGCACATGCTCATAAACAAAACACCAAGTGAAGCATGTATGGAATATACAAATAAATAACAATAGGTATTGCAAGGAATGTACTGAACTAGGGAAATAATACCCAAACATTCTCCCCATTTTTGACACAATTGCCAAAGGTAGGCATGATGCCAATATTACAAAGAATATACCAATTTAACTCATGTGAAATATCAAGGTAGTCACAATACAATCAATCAAATGCAGACAATGCGGGGACTAAAGAGCGGAGAACAAAATAGCAATATAAAGCACAAACTCCCCCTCAACAACTCAACTTGATCTTCTTCCCCTAAGATCAAGGGCACCTAAGCTAGAAAGGCCCATGCCAACCAATAAGGAAACACATAATAATAATACTAAAAAGGTATCATGTGCGATACAAACATGCATCAAAAGCATTCCAAACAGTAGTAATTTAAAATTACAAATCCAATTAAGAACATGATTAGTTAGTCCGACTGAGGATACACATCTAACTAAATCTCACGGAATGTTAAAGCATAGCTAATTCACTTAGTCACATTTAGTGAACAGTTCAAAAGTGAAGCATTGTGTGTAGTGGTGGACTGATAAGATACTAGAACATGGTTTCTTTCCCTTTCCAAAGATATGACATTAACTACTAAAAGGACTCACAGAGACATAAATCTAAGAAGTCAAACTTAGTTAGATCCAGATATGTTGATTTTTTATATTTTGGTGTTTTTTTATCCATTTTATTTGACTCAATATTTTTCTTTTACTTTTGGTCAAATACCTCTAAACTTTGTAAGATTTCTTTTGATGTTCGTTATCTGAACATATCTTTTCATGCAATAATGAATTTCACACTATCTAGGTAGGTAGTTCACTCTAGCAACCTAGATAGATAACTACTATCCGCATAGGTAGCCATTACATACTGTTTGCATCCAATAGTGACTTTCACACTATCCCAGCAGGTAGCCCTTTTCATTGCAATATTTTTTTCTCATGAAAGATACACAAAATGAGGATGACTAACAATATGGTCATTCTAGATTGGTCATCCAAGGCACACCTTTAGGATAAGTCAAACACCTACAGATTGGAAAATAGACCTCTCAACAGAATCAGTCAGAGTGTATGTGAAAGTATAAAGCATACACACACGAATAAGTCTCTAACTATGCAAGATAAAACTAGTCTAATTTTCAGCCTAACCAAGAGACTATAAAGGTGATATATCCTCATTCAGAAACAAACTCATGTTCAACCCTAGACAAGTATAGAAATAAAGATCACATAAGGAATGTAGATCATGCAAGTCAAACAAGGGCAACATGACAAAAATATTTTTGGATTTTATAGTTTTTTAATGTTTTTAGATTTTTCAAAATAAAGAAAACAAAAAAACAAACTAAAACAAATAACAACTAAAAAAATAAAATCTACTAGTATATACAAGTAGTATAGTACTAGGGCAAGATATAACGATCTAACACACCCTAGGCTATGACAGGCAAGGGATAAGTGAAGCCCTTCTGGCTTTCATTTCTCACCCAAACGGTTTTAGCAGTTTGATTGACCCTTTGGTCTCTAATCGTTTTAGTTGAGGTAAGTATGACCTTTTTCCTCTTCCTCTTATTCCAGGATTGAGTCCTAGAATTATGGCGGGCATTACGGTTCTCCCCGTTACCTCCTTTATATCTAGCATAAGGAGTGTTGTGACCATGCCACTGTCTAGAGTTGTGAGCAATTTTCGTCACATCTTCACACAAATTCCTAGATTTCTCCACTAGGACCTCAACTCTCATTTGAAGATTCTCATTAAGATTATTTTGGTTATCAAAACCATGATTGGGCATTCTTTGAAGTTTAGGACATCGAGGTTTAATATGACCCTTCACTCCACATTTATGACATGTAGGAATGAATTTCTGAGTTGAAGGGTCCTTCCTATTTTCAAGAGAGTGCCTTTTAGCACCAAACTCACTGTTCGAGGTAGATGGAGTTCCCTTCACATCTCCACACCTCTGATTTTGCTCAAAATCAGCCAACTTGAGTTCAAGACTTGTCTTTCATCAAGACAAACATGCAAATCAGATTCAAGGAGCTGAGTCTTGACAAGGAGGGAAGCCTTCTCTTCCTTAAGCTATGACACAAGAGTTTTCAACCCTGAAGCCACTTGGTTTCAGGCATCTTTTTCCATTTCAATAGATTTGACATTTTTGGTTATGAAAAACTGAACCTTTTTCAGCTTTAAGCATTCCTGAAATAACTCATCATAGGTTGCCTCAAGGTCTCTCTCAGACTCTGAGTCATTCTGACTTTCCTCATCCTTATCATCACTATGGCGTTGGTCACTCACAACATTTGAAGAAGATTCTTCAACCCCAGATAAAGATGCTGTGAAGGCCACATAACCCCTAGTCTTCTCACAAGAAGAACTATCTGATTCCTTAGATTCAGATTCATTGTCATTTCTTGCCTTGCCCTTAAATCTTTTCTTATTAGAGCACTCAGCGGTAATATGGCCATAGCCTTAGCATTCATAGCATTGAACACCTTGGGATTTACTGTCAGCAATTTAAAGATGTTTCTTGTTTTCAAAGTTCTTTGACCTAGGCTTCTCAAAAGAGTTTTTTCATTTCAGATTAAATCTCTTATTAAGTTTCAAAATTTTTCTGAATTTCTTTGCAAATAAAGTCAACTCTTCTTCATCATCCTTAGTGTCATTATCTGAACCATCTATGAATTCCTTGATGGATTTCAAGGCAATAGATTTTGGTTTCTTAGATGAGTTCAGATTTAACTCATAGGTTTGGAGAGAACCAACCAACTCTTCAATTTTGAGAGCATCAACATTTTTGCTCTCTTCGATGGTGTTAACCTTCGATCGAAATCTCTCAAGTAGAGATCTCAAAAATTTTCTAACAATTTTGGACTCAGGAATTCTTTCTCTTAGGTTAAAACAAGAATTAACAATGTCACTCAGATCAGCATAAAAACCATCAAAAGTTTCATCATCATTCATTTTCAGATTTTCAAATTTAGAAGTAAGCATTTGAAGTTTGGAGATCTTGACTGTTGTAGTCCCTTCATGGGTAAGTTCAAGAATGTCACATGCCTCTTTCGAAGTGTCATATTTAAAAACATGTCGAAATTCTCCGGGTGTGACAGCAGTGAAGATTGCATTTAGACCCTTATTGTTCCATCTACAACTTTCAAGATCTACATTGATCCATTCAGAAGAAGGTTTATGGATGGTCTGGTCATCTATGGTCTTTGTTGAATGGGTCCAACCTTGTTCAATAGAGATCCATACTCTCTCATCCAAAGATTTTAGAAAGGGTCTTATACGAGTTTTCCAATAAGCATAATTATTCCCATCAAATAATTGGGGAGAAGAGATGGATCCTCCATCTCTAATGGAATTCATATTCACGAAAATATGAGACAAGATCACACTAATAAATTAGTGAACCCACTCTGATACCAATTGAAAATATTCGGTGAACCTCAAATCTAATGTTTGACTTGAGAACTCATTAATTCAAGGGGGTGGCTAGGTCTCCCTACAAAGTCTATCTATCCTTTTTAATATTTAACAATTAAGTTATTAACTAAGGGATGATGAACTTAAAGTGCAGAATAAGGGAAACAAACAAACCACAACACAAAGATTTTTATGTGGAAACCCTTCTGGGAAAAACCATGGGACCTAGTCCAGCAATAAGAATCTACTAAGACAAAGAAACAAATACTTACAAGACTCGAACTGTACTCAATCGGACTCGACACTACGATCACTACAATCCTCAGTACTCAGTCCTCCACGCCTCCGAAAGCAATCATGATCTCGCGAGCCTCACAATCTACCGCAGTAGCATGTTCTTCTCTTGTGTCTCAACAACCACGATCTCCACGATCGATCTCTGTCAATGACGACTTCGGATTCCACCGACCAAATCACACATCCACGATCCTCCTCGGATCGATCTCCTTCGCAAAGGCTCCGGAACACTCCGGCCAATTTGTTTTTCCAGAACGGGTTGATGGTTTGATTAAATTCAAATCCTAGATGGATTCCATCCATGGTAAAGTCTAAACAAATAATAATGGAACATTGGCTTGCAAACTCTAGGATAGAAGAGAAAAAAATAAAGGGGAGAGAAAACAAATATGGAGTTTCTATAAATTCTAGAGATAGCCTAATACCCTCTCAACACTCTCTCAAAGTCCTCATTCACAGACTAGAAGAGTTGCATTAACTAGAGAAGCAACCCTAAGGAATTAGAAACAGCTAAAAAACCGATTTAGAAAGAAATGCCATATCAGGGTCGACCCTGAGTGCTTTGGGTCGACCAATGTGTACACTTCAGTTGACCCAAGTGACACTTTGGGTCGACCCTCAAATTTCTTATGTTCTGGAATTTTTTGCCATATAAATTCTTTGAGAGTCAGGGTCAACCCAAAATGGTTAGGGTCGACCTTAAAGAGCATTTTTGGCATTTTTCTTCATTTTATTCCCTAATGCTTTGCTTCAATTGGTCTAGGCTTTTTGGAATCATTTTCTATGATTTTGGGCATTTCCATATGAATGATTTTTGGTCTTCTAGGTCTCACTTACCATCCTAAAACTTGAGCCATTCTTGGGTGATGATTCTTCATGCTTTATCATGGCATCTTCTTTACTTTTCATCAAACCGGATGATGTGACCTAAGGAGTACTATACCCACTTTTGGACTTGGAATTTAGCCAACAATAAAACCATGACTTTACAATGGGATGGGAGAATAGTACCAATGGTAGCTTGTGAAATAATATCAACAACCCAATATCCTTTTTGAGCATGAGGATAACCAACAAAAATACATTTATCGGCATGTGGCTGAAATTTTTCACGATGATTTGCTAAAGTAAAAGCACAATAAAGACATCCAAAAACATGAAGATGATTGTAAGAGAAAGATTTCTTAAGGAGGATGTGAAACGGAGTGTCACTGGGAAAAGGGGGTGGGCATGCGATCTATACGATTTGGGGCTGTTAAAATACATTTACAATGGAATTTGAAAAAATTCGGTGAACCTCAAATCTAAGGTTTGAGTTGAGAACTCACAAGTTCAAGGGGATGGTTAGGTTTCCCTACAATTCTATCTACCCTTTTTATGATTTAACAATTAAGTAATTAATTAAAGGGATGATGAATTTAAAGTGCGGAAATAGAGAGAAACATCCAAACCATAACACAAAGATTTTTACGTGGAAACCCTTTCGGGAAAAACCACGGAACCTAGTCCAGCCATGAGAATCCACTAAGACAAAGTTAACAAGAACTTACAAGACTCGAACTTGACTCATTCGGACTCGACACTTCGATCCTTCAGTTTTTAGTCCTTCACGCCTCAAAAAGTCATCACGTACTCACAAGTCCCGTGATCAACCGCAGCCGCTCGTACTTCTCTTTGTGTCTCAAAAATAGTCCATGATCTTCCGATCGATCTCCGTCAATGATAGCTTCGGATTCCACTAACCAAATCACACTACCATGATCCTTCTTGGATCGATCTCCTCGCAAAGGCTCTGGAACACTCCAGCTAAGTTGTTCTATCCAGAACGGATTGGTGGTTTGATTAAAATCAAATCCTAGATGGACTCCATCAATGGGAAAGTCCAAGCAAGCTATAATGGAGCTTTTGGCTTGCAAAACTAGGATGAGAGAAGGATTAACAAAGGGGAGGAGAAAAAATAGTTTCTAGAGTTTTTATGAACTCTAGAAATAGTTTAAAACCCTCTCTATACTCTCCCAAAGTCGTGCTCCATGAGCTAGAAGGGTTCACAATTTATAGGGAAGTGAAAACAGTGTTTAGAAGTTGCCAAAAACCAAAAAAGAAAAAAAAATCCATATTAGGGTCGACCCTAGGGGTACTTGGGTCGACCTAGACCTTCAAAAAACTCGTATCGCATGATTTTCCATATCAGGGTCGACCCAAACATCCACTTGGGTAGATCACCACTTTTCTTACATTCTGAAAATTTTGTCCATACAAATTTGTCCATATCAGGGTCGATCCTGGGCACTATTTTGGTCGACCGAGATATAAAATATCATTTTCAGCTCTTGCTTCCCTCATAAAAGTTGTAGCTCTTTTCGACGCGGTTGATTTGATATATTATAGAGCAAAATCAAGCTACGGTTTGGGAGATATGGCATCTATAAGCAACCTTGGTTTTCAAAAACTTTTATACTTAGGGTCGACCTTGAGGTGCAAACCCGATTTTAAAATTGCATTTTTATCTTTTTCTCCCTTCACAAAAGTTGTAGATATTTGTTACATGGTCGAGTTCATATATTATGGAGCAAATTCCGAGCTACGGTTTGAGAGATATGCTACCTACAACATTCTATTATTTTAACAAAATTTTCAGACATTTTCAATTGTTTTGGGCTACATATCTCATCACCTCGGGTCCATATGATTACTCTAAGACCATTACCACCTAAGGTATCATATTAGGTTTATTCTAAGTCAATTCTCACCTAAGGTAACATGGTATCTAGGTCACTTACAATCCTATGAGTGAAACGAAGGAAATGATCAACCGAGTCGATCAATCGAGTCTTCAACGGTCTTCAACTTCACTTGTCATGGATGCTTGAAGGCAATGACACAAGATACACACCTAATCACCTAGACTTACTTGTTTTGACATCGGAATAAGCCAACACATAAAACATGGACTTTACAGAATTCAAGAGGGAGATAAGCATAAAAACGAAGGGGTCGAGCGTCTTCAAGAAGGTGTTGGACCACCCTGAATCTAGTACCAAGCAGAAAGAATCTGAAGACTCAGGTCCTTCTGAACCAAGAAGAATTCAAGACCAAGATTTTCAAATGATTTTTGTCCTGAGTATATTTATTTGATCGAGAAGGATCCAACAATCTACACTGAAGCTATAGCATCTAAAGATGTAGATCTTTGGAAAGAAGTAATGGATGATGAGATGCACTTTATTAACTCCAACAACACTTGAATTTTGGTAGATCTACCTCTGGGAAATAAACCAGTAGGGTGCAAGTGGATTTTCAAGAAGAAATTGAAGTCAGATGGATCAATAGAAAAGTACAAGGCTAGACTGGTTGCCAAGGGCTTCAGACAGTGAATGGGTTTTGTTTACTTTGACACATATGCCCTTATGGCTAAGTTGATCACCATTAGGATCTTGATTGCTTTGGCTTTAATCAAGGATTTGATTATTCATCAGATGAACATTAAAACATCATTCCTTTATGGTCATCTAGAAGAAGAAATATACATGGAACAGCCTGAAGGATATGTTCTGTCAAAGAATGAGAAGAAAGTCTGCAAACTATTAAAGTCATTGTATGGACTAAAGCAAGCTCCAAAATAGTGGCATGACAAGTTCAGGAGAATCCTTCTAGTTGATGGATATTAAGTCAACAATGGTGATATCTATGTATATAGCAAATTCAGAGAAAACTCTGGGGTGATAATTTGTCTATATGTTGCCGACATGCTCATATTTGGAACTAATGTTCAAAGTGTTGCTAACACAAAAGAGTTAATGTCATATAACTTTGATATAAAGGATATGACGAAGCAGGCGTTATGCTTGGAATCAAGATTATTAGGAGCAGAGAAGGTATTGCGTTTTCTCAGTACATTAAGAAGATTCTCAAGAGGTTCAATCAGTTTGATTGTACCCTGGCTCCTACATCTATTGATTCAAGTATTAAATTAACAAAGAATGAAGGCAGAGGTGTTTCTCAATCGAAATGCTCGCAAATTATTGGCAGTCTAATTTATGCAATGCATTGCACAAGGCCGAATATATCCCAAACAGTTGGAATGTTGTGCAAATATACTAGTAACTCTGGTAGATTGCATTGGGTAGCATTGATTAGATTTCTGAGGTACCTGAACGATACAATATCCTATGCTTTGCACTATGGTAGATCACCTGCCGTACTTCAAGAATTTAGTGACGCGAAATGGAGTTCCTGCCCAAACGAATCTACAGATTCGGTCAATGCATGGATCTTCATGAAGGGAGGAGGAGTCATCTCTTAGAAGTCCTAGAAACAGATATGCATTATTCATTCCACCATAGAATCAGAGTTCATTGCACTTCTGTCAACTGGAGAAGAAGCTGAATGAATCAAGAGTATATTGGTTGATATACTAATGTAGGAGACACCAATGCTAGCAGTCACAATTATTGTGATAATCTGGTAGCTATGCTCAAAGCATATAGTAAGAACTATAATGGAAAATCTAGACAGATCCCCCTGAAGCACAACCATTTTAGGGGTCTGATTGCTGATAGTTAAATCGCAATTCAGTATGCAAAGTCCAAAGAAAATTTAGCTGACCCCTTATCTAAGGGCCTTAGAAAAGACCTTGTGATGAAGACATCTAGTGTAGAGACCCGAATTTCAAATACGTAATTTTCTTAGCTCATCAAGGGAAAAATGGTCAAACTAAATTATATGTCATGATTTGATGTTAACGTATTGTCTTGATGAGTATTGAATCTCAATTTATGTCTAAGAATGTTAAAAAAGTGTAAAAGACTGAGCAAATGAGAAAGAAAATGGAAAAAATGTAGAAAATAAGGCAAAACAGGGGAATTCGTTCAAACGGATCCCCAACCGTTCAAACGGAGCCAGTGGATCCAATTGGTGTGACAATTCCGCACCCAAAACTGTTTAATAAGGCCCAAATTCGCTCAAACGAATACATTTGTTCGAACAAATATAGGTTCGTTCGAACGGAGCTAGTAAAATAGCAACTAAAATGGATCCCGAATGCATTTTTTTCAGGTTTGTTCAATGAACCGTTTGAATGGTGTCGCGCAAATTAGTTTTTAAAGGGTTAAGTCTGAATTTTTAAGGTTTTAAACCATAGGACTATAAATAGAACATCTAATTCAAGGGTTTAGGGGATTCTAAAGCCTCTTCACCCAAATTGACAAAGGAGATGAGAAACCCCTAGGTTTTCTAAGGAAAGTTCTTGGAGAAGTAAGGAAAAATTTGAATTTCACTTCTTAAGCCTTTCTAAAGCACTAGATCGAAGGGATTCAATCTTGAAAGGTAGATACTCTCTACTAGTTAGTTTTGTTATGATTCAATATTAAAAAGCATATGAAATTAAATATGCAAAGTATGTTTGTTGATGATGAAAGGTAGATATACCCTATTATTTAATTAGGATCAAGACCTTAAAGAGGCACCTTGTAATGCCTACATGGGGATTGGGCAACCCCTTGAATAAATAAAATATAAGTTTATTCAATATTGTTTTTCCTGTTCTTCTTCTTAATAAGAGGTATTTCCCCAAATTAGGAAGATAATTAACAATCTGGATTCATTTGGATTGGAAGGATAGTCCCCACACAAAGAGTAAACTCTACACAACAGTGGAGGTAATTTGATCACTCATGAAATTTGACCATCCGATCTTGGGTGGAAACCTACCATATCTACATGAAAGATACCATATACACCCAAACACGATATCTTGTGGATTGGATTAATCTGGACATGTCTAATCTTTTGACCAAACAGAGTTAGAATATGATAAATCAGATTAATAATAATATTGTGACTAAACAGATTTGGAATAGATTAATTGGATTAACTATAAATCTGTAACCAAACATGATTAATAACATAATTGATTTTGGCCAAATCAGAAATAAAATTTGTGCTGAAGTGATTTTGGTTAAAACCAAAATCTGTAACCATACAGACTAGAAGCAGACCTAATCTGGAATAGGTTGGAACTAGGATTAGATTAAAACAGAGTGGACCTAACCCTGTAACAAATCAGACCTTGACGGTAAGATTATAATTTTGAAAAATGACCAAAAAATCAGATAGACTCTTTCCATAAAGCCAGTGAGACTTTAAAACATTTGAATAATTGACAAACCTTAAATAAAGTTATTATTTATTTGTATATTTGTTTTGAAGGACATCATAATGGAAGATTAGTACCCCATTTTCTACCGAGTAGTGCAAAATTGTAGGGAAGACCAGAGAGAATCCGAACTGAGTTGTATCCCAAAGATAGTGTTGCCACATCCCTTACAAATAGAAGACTTCGATTATTTTCAAGAAAGACTTGATTGTAGTGCTTCTCAGCGAAGTGATTCTCAATTTTAATTAACTAAGTTTGATTAGTTATCTATTATTATCTATATGTGTTTTTAAGTGGCTATGTGTACATAGATTTAGCCCAATTTACCCAACAAAGTCAACCTTGCCGAAGTCAAAATCACATGCAAGATCATCATAAGTCAAAATCTACAGCCAGTCACCAAAATCGAGATTGTTGATAAGTCACTAAAGTCAAAGTGACAAGAAGATCATCAGACCCAAAATTTTCAACAAGTTACAAAGCCAAAATCATCGACTCACCAGCTAGTCGAAATCAAAATAAGCGGTAGGGCTTAATGGGCTCTATGTAACTACTTTCTCATTTTCTTTTCTTCCTTCACACCAAATTCATCATTTTCGTAAGGATTTTAAAAACCATGAATAAATTAATTATTTAAAAAGAGCTATTTAAATTTTCTATCAATTTACCTCTACTTTGCGGATTTTCTCAGCAACAAAAGAAAAAGGGGACTACCATTTTTATTTTATTTGTGGAGATGAATTCCAGCTAAAATAATGAGAAATCGAAATAAATAGCCTTTTTACAATACCGGTAAATAATTTTTTTTTGTTTAAGTTGAATAGTTTAGTTCTCTTAGTCCACAAGGTGGATCGGATATATATCCAATCTATTCAGTTTCTAAACTATAATAATGTTTCCAAATAAAAATGATGAGCTACATGTTGAATTCAACAAACTAAAATTACTTTTCAACGAGCTGGACTAAAGAACATTGCTCATAAGACCACTTTTGTGAGTTTGTGACTGTGTGGGCTCATGTGACCGTACCCTTTCCCACCTAAATGTGACTTAACCCAACCCTGCCTCAACATAAATTTGGCAATATCTCGTAACCACGGTTACCAAATGCCTCAATCCCGGTTAGTAGTTAGATGACTGATAAAAAAAAAAAAAAAAAAAACGTGCCAGTCCATGGAGTTAGGTTCGAAGTCGAGATCTCTCCGAAGCTGAAACTAATAAAGAGATTAAATTAAACAAAATAACTAACAGTCTAAGCTCCATTTCTTCAAATTATACAGAATGGTCCGATCCAGACCAGCAGAAAAAAAAAAAAAAAAAAATTATTTCCTCGATCAAGGCAAAAGAGGGGTTTTTTCTCCGTAATAATCATCTTCACAAAATATAGCATCATCGCCACAATCGTAGACCGATCCAACGAGCCTAATTTGATCTTCAAGATATCTGTGCAACAGCCGTACCTCCCCCACCTCGATGGGGTCGCCTTCTTCGCAGCGAAGCAGCCTTCCGGCGCCGGCGTTGTCGCTAACTCGGATGTCCGGTGACTTTTGGGAGCGTCGTCGACAGAGGCCGAAGCAGAGCTCGGCGACGCAGAGGAAAGGGAAAGTCAAGCAGAGAATGGGAAGCAGAAGAGGATAGCAGAAGAGCAGAAAAACACAGCGTCTCCGACGACTCCACAACCACCCCATCAACAGCATCATCGGAGTCGGCATCGGAGTCGGAGTCTTGATCGTTGACTGCAACTCATTCCGATGCCGCTGCTGTCCTCTTGCTTTTCCCACCAAATCCAATCCCACATGTTGCTTTCTCTTTATATTTAAAAACTGTATATTATTATATGGATGTATGTGTGAGTGTGAAATGTGATCCCGTGGAGCTTTGGAAGTCTAAATGGCCTGTTGTGCTAACAAACATGGGGAATGCATTTGGTCTTGGCCCTCGCCAGACGAAAACCCCCTGGCCTCATCCCATAGGTCGACATGTGTCCTTATTAACACTTTTTAACTGTGATTAAGATGTATCAACCCTTAGGTTTCAACTATGTAAGTTGGTTTTTAGGAAAAAATGTTTTTTAAAAATTAACTATAGGAATTAAAAATCTGAACTCAGGGTTAAGAAGACAGTGAAAGAGGCTCTATGAGTGGCAAGACGGATTTGGTCTGCAGTGGCCAGACCAGTCCAAATCCGATCCCCAAGCATGTTATGTATGTTGCATACATGGCTTCGGACTCTGCCGACCCAAGGTGGGCGCATCCACACATTGTTCAACATGTGTTCTATTTTCTCCTGGAGTCAAATCCTCTACGGTGATAACCGGATTCGGCAAATCCGGTAATCACCCCTAGAGGTCACCACGTGTCTCATTTGACACTCCTTAGCGTGGGTAACGTTCACCCACCCCTAGGGTTCACCATCTATTTTTGGTTTTTTTTTTAAAACATTAATTCTTTTTTTTAAATTAAAAAACTGTTTTTAATATTTAAAAAACTCTAAAAAACAGTTTTTTAATTTAAAAAAATAATTAATATTTAAAAAAAAATAGGTGGGTGAACCTTAGGGGTGGGTGAACGTTACCCACGGTTAAGTGGTGTCAAAGGAGACACATGGTGACACCGTAGATGATTTGGCTCCTTTCCTCTCATGATTTTAACTTCTATCAACTTGGTATCTCTCTTCTTATCACCACATGTCAGATGATGTGTGGATGCCCGAGCACTCCCCTCAATCGTCCTATATAGATAATCCACAGCATGCATACAATGATCCAAGCCGAGTTTTTTTGCTCGATTAAGCCGAGTGTTTTAAGGCTTGATTGAGTTAGTAGAGTTTTTTTTTCGATTTTAAACTTACAATCAATCTGAGCTCAAGAATTTTATTCGGCACCACTTGAAGCTCGGTTCAGTTTGAGCTGGGATTGACATATTTATAATATTATTAATAATTAATCATGTTTATAGTATATTAATGTTTATAATATTATAAATAATATACTTATAATATTAGTATACTATTTATAATATATATTTATGCTTCAAGCCACTTTAAGCTTAGATCTAGGAGCCTAGCTTGAAAAAGTTCAAGCCAAGCTCTAGCTTGCCTAGCTCAGCTCAAATACAACACTCCCGGATCTAAGATCCACAATGAGTCTCATTCCCCCCTAAAAGAAAGTGATTGAAAGGACATGTAAACCATAATTTTACGGCATCGGATTCTCTTTGTCAGATGCTAGAAAAGTGGTCTTAGACTACTACAATGTGTGCGATATGTGACAGAGAAGTCATTTCATTGTTTCTCATGATTTTGACTTCTCCACACATTATGTGACATGTGACGATAAAATGTTGAGAAAAAAAAGAGAGATATCAACTGGGGAGAAGTCAAAATCATGAGAGAAAATAAAATGACTTCTTCATTTTTTGCCACATGTCACATAATGTGTGGTAGCCCGAGACTACTTTTCTAGCATCTGCTAGAGAGAATCTGAGGCCTAACTTAACACTAACTTTGAAAAATTATTATACAAATGGATATGTAAGGAAAAATGATGAACTTTTGTGTTCTTATGGCAAAGGATTGTCTCTGGCGATGCCCAGAAAGGTGATCTCAAGCTTCCACACATTATGCGACATGTGGTGTTAAAGTGGTGAGAAAATGGGGAGAGGTATCAAGTGGGGAAAAGTCGATCATGGGAGAAAATGAAATTACTTCTCCCCTTTTATATCACCACATGTCACATAATGTGTGGAAATCCGAGACCACCTTTTTGGCATCGTCAAAGACAATCCTTTGTCATTCTTTATATACAGTTAAGGGAAAAATAGTCACCTCCTCGGTCGGTGATGTGAGGAGGGGCGTTTCGGCTCTCATTTTCTTGTCATGTGTCCCCCTTTTAACCCATTTAATTGTGGTTAAGATTCATTCATCTTTGAGGTTCACCCATCTATCCTTGGTTTTTAGAAAAATAAAATTGAAAGAAATTAACTAAAGGGTTAAAGAAAACTAACCTTAATGGAAGTTGAAGGGTAGGCTATGTGAGAGCGAAGAGGCAGAATCCCCTCCTCGGCTATTGCTCAAGTTAAGGTGCATTTATAGAATAAATAATAAATAATTTAACTAAATAAATATGATTGATACATAATTATGCTTTCACAAATTGTCGTGTGAAGTGGCGAAGCATCAACATCATCTGAGGTGAATTTTGATCTTCTGACAAGTCTACTCGAATGCAAAAAAGAAAATGAAATTTATTTTTATTATTATTTGTGTGAAGCACTGTAATGAGTGTTTCTGAAAAGTGACTGTGCTTTAAACAGTTGCACAAATAATTAAAATATCAAAATATGTATCCCTTTATTTTGCACTAGAGGGTGGCGATGCACGTGAGAGCGGGGGGAAGGAGTTAATCACAGTCTAGGTATCCGTATCTGATACGTATCGGATACGGATATGCCTCTAATACGACAAGATACGTACAGAATATGGCCTAAACGTATCCTGTTATTTAAAAACATTTTTTTTATTTCGGATACGGCTCCGATACGACATGAATACGTCGGGATACGGCCATGAATATATTTTGTTTTTTTTTTCGTTTTTTTTACTTTTTGTTTTTTTTTGTTTTTTGTTTTTTTTTGTTTTTTTGGAGACCCGGGGGTGTGACCCTATCTCTTTTGTTTTTGCATGGACATGATCTTCTTTATATTTTGCTTAGTGGATGATAGGTTGATTTTCTTTTTTGCTTAGTGGATGATGAGATGACTCTATGTCTTTTGCTTTTGCATGGACATGATATTTTTTTATACATAAGCAAAATTGAACCAATGGTTATTTTGTAATTATAATACAAGATATAATATTATTATTATTTTTAAAAAAATTACAGACGTATCCTGACCATACTTGTATCCTGTTTTTTTAGGTTTTGCCGTATTGCCATATCCGTATCGTATCGTACCCATATCCCGTATCCCGTATCCGTATCCGTGCTTCCTAGATCACAGTTAATAGGAATTAAAAGGGGCACGTGTTAACCCACGGGTGTGATTGAACTCTCCCTAAGGTCAATCATGATTGGCTGTGATTCTAAATAGATAGATGGTAAGGGATAGTTTAGGAATTAAAGTAAAACATTAAATCAAAGGCAAGGGTAGTTTGGGAATTAAAGTAAAATATTAAAGCAATATTTTGTTTTTATATAAGGGTAATTTGGAAAATTTGGAAAAATCATCTACGCATGCCTCTCGTATTATAATAGTAAAGATAAAGAAAAACATTAAATCAAAGGCAAGGGTAGTTTGGGAATTAAAGTAAAACATTAAATCAATATTTTGTTTTTATATAAGGGTAATTTAGAAATTTCGAAAAAATCATCTATTCATGCCTCTCACATTATAATTGTAAAGATGTGAGTAGATGTCTTTGTACAGGGTAAATGAAAGAGTGAAAATAAAATAAAGTAAAATATAGTTTCTCGTGTTTGTTTAAAGAGAAAATGTGTCTAGAGAAAATATCACTTTTATTTACTTTTGATGTTTGGTTCCAAAAAATTTGAATGAAAAATTGTATGAAAAGTAAGTTTTTCCAAAATTACCGATGTACAAAATCTTAAACATTATGTACATGAACTAATAAATGTATCACTACATGAACCTAATAATTGTATCACTAATTAAATACAATTAAGTTAATTAATAAAAGTTAGCTTTTCCAAAATAATGCTCATAGGTTCAATAATATAACCTTGATTTTATAAAAAAAATATATTAACTTAAGGATTAAAAATTCTTAACTAGAGTTAACTATATTTTTAAAACTAATGTTATATTATTGAACCCCAATGTTTAGTAAATCTCAACCACAGATAATAGGGGTTAAAAGGGACCTCTGTTAAATTGTGGTTGCGATTGAACACAAGGTGAGTTCAATCGCACCCACAGAGTGCCATGGGTCCCTTTTAACCCCCTATTAACTGTGGTTAAGATTCACTAACCATTGGGGTTCAATAAAATAATCTTTTTTTTATCGATTAGCAAGCACCATATATTAATCACAAAAATGCTACTACAAGGCACAAAGAAAAGAAGGACAACGGAGGGACAAGAGTTTAACCCGAAGAGCCTCCCCAAGCACCCAAAACAAACTAATTAACTCAACACCTCCCTTAGAGCCTCCATATCGAAATGAAGCCCTCGCCTACTCCAAAACCACCAAACGGATCCATGCACAAATACTCTCCACTGAGGAGGAGAAATTCTCAAATATTCTGAGGTTTTTCTCCTTCCAAATCATCCATGAGATAGCTCCCGGGAGCACGGCCCAAATCGCCTCCCTAGCGCCACCCACATTCATCTTCGCCAAATAAGATAAGAAGTTGAGAAAGGAAGAGGGAAAGACCTAGGCAACCCTTAACCAAAAAAGAAAGAAACTCAAATCTGAAACACAATAAGACAGTGCAAAAAGAGATGGTCAATGGTGTCTTCCGCTTGATGGCACAAGAAACAACGGTTTCTCATCCTCCACCCTCTATTTTGTAGATGGTTACATGTTAGAATTTTATTCAAAGCTACATTCCAAGCGAAAAAAGATACCTTTCAAGGGATGCTCGGATGCCAAAAAAACCTATGAGAAAATGACGCAAAGGGAACATGATACAATGACTGTAACAGAGATCTTACTGAGAACCGACTATGGTTGTCTCTAGTCCACACTCTACTGTCTCTTTTTTTGGTGCACGGGGAAATCGATGAAATTCACTCTAAGAGTCTAGCTAAATCCTCTACTTCCCAATCATTCAAGTCTCGACGCATACTAAAACACCACACCCTCCCCTGACCCCTCAAAAGACTCCCCTACTGATGCATTTCTATCAGACGCTAACATGAACAAGTTGCCAAAGTCATCCTTCAGCCTAGAGTCTCCACACCACACGTCTAACCAAAACCTGACCTCAAACCCCCTACCAACTCTAAATCTGAAATACAGCACCACTAGATTGGCATTGACCATGATATCTTTCCACAGACTCTGGCCATGAGGGTCTCTCACCTCTCTCGGAACCTAGCAAAAATCTTTCTCGAATTTGGTAGAGATCACAGCCAGCCACAAACTATCCCCCTCCTCCTCGAACCGTCAAACCCATTTTTCTAACAGAGCCTTATTAACCTGGGCTAGCGATTGGAGGTTTAAACCTCCACTCTCCTTGGTCCTACACATGAGATTCCAGGCAACAAGATAGTATTTGGAATTATCGACTTTCCCATTCCACAGAAAATATCTTTGGAGTCTCTCGAGAGCTACCGCTACCAAACGGGGAATGGACATAAAATATGTCGGAAGGCTGCTCAGATACTTTGGATAAGAGTCAATTTCCCCCCTTTAGATAAACAATAAGATTTCCACTCTGGGAGCCTTTTAGCCACCCTATCCAGCACTGGAGTCCAAACCGCTTTGGCTTTGAAAATTGCACCTAAAGGCACACCTAGGTAAACAGAAGGAAGGGACCCAATAGAACAACCAAGACACCAATAAAATAATCTTGGTTTTAAAAAGTATATATTTATAAAATATTAACCCTAAGGATTAAAAAATTTAACCATAGTTAATATTATTTTAAAACCAAGGTTATATTATTAAACCCAATGGTTAGTAAATTTTAACCACAGTTAATATGGGTTATTGGCACACGAAATCTTCTACTTCCTTTTGTTTACCTAGGTGGGGCAATTGAACTTATACGGTCTATATAGAGAGAGGTAGAGTTGGCACACGAAATCTTCTACTTCCTTTTCTCTCACTATTTCGTTGAATTGTTGTAATCTAAAATAGGTGCAAGTAAGAGAAATATTGACACTATTGAGAATCACTTTTCTCTAGAAACTTGGGATTTCTCATGTACCGAACAGGGTGATCTATGTCATTTTTCTCTTTCTCTCACTTCCCCTCATATGCACCCCAACAGAACACCGCCTTAAGGCGTAGTTATTAATACTCCCCTCATCATCTATGATGTTTTGTCATCGTATTATATATATATATTTGGGTCTTCTCAAATATACTCTTGAATCTTACATTACTACAAATATGCTTATTAATCACGTTGTATTTTCAAGTACAATTACTGTTTTCATGGAAACGGTAATGCAATTCCATTATAAATCTTGTTTAAGATCGCACAAATTTTTTTATGAGATTTTAGATCATGATTATTACTAGAAACGTGATTAAAAAAACTCGTGGAAACTATTAAATCACTTGTTACAAATAAGTGTGATCATAAATATTTTTAAGAATTAGAGTTATTTATATGACCGTGGTCTTATTTTGATAGTAAAATTGAATTAGAATTTAATTGATTACCGATCACGGTTATACAACAACAATGATTGTAATTACTGTCTACAAATACTCCACATATGTCAGTAGTTGCTAAAGAAGTAACTTTTAGGGTTTTCTTCTCCCTTCATCTTTTATAATTTTCATTGTTGTTTTATTTATGCAAACAAGCTTTTCTTTCTCTTGTGAAAGTTTAAGTCAAGAGTTCCTTATTAAGGAATTGAAGTAAACTTTCAGAGAGAAAGAAAAGCGTGTTTGCAGCGAATCGAAACTTCTGCAAGAGAAAGAAAAGTGTCTTCAACATGTTGGCTCAAACATCCCCCTCATTATCATCAAGAAGTACCCTTAAAGACATAGAGAAAGCATCAACATGCATTTTCTCCTAGATGTAAAAGGAGAAGAAACATGAGAGTGAGTTGTCTCGTCTACTAGAAAGAGCACACCTTCATTTTCTTTCATTTCTTTCAACCTATTTTTTCTTGAAACATAAAGCCCACAAGAATCAAAAAATATGTCTTCTAATGTCATTATTGCTTCTCACCAAGGAAAGAATGAATCTTTTTCTTGTTGCAGAGAAGCATGCAAAGATTACATTTTGGACACTGAGGGAGAAGATGAAGAAGTATGAGAATGAGATATCTCTTCTACTTGAAACATCACATAAGAACTCTTGTATTCGTGTAATTATGGTTATTGTACAACGATCATGGTTTTTACGAGAACCATGATAATAAAATAATATTGGTCACGGTTTATATTAAACGGTGATTATAGGTAACATATCAATTTCATTTTGATCACGGTATATATTAAAATGTGATCGTAAGTCCAACTAAAATTTTCATAATCCAATATATGAATCGTAATTGTTAAGCAATAAACCATTAATATTATATGTCGTCTTGCATTATTCCAAAGAAAAAATGTTTAAAATTATGTAAAGTTTCAATCACGGGTTGAGAAGAACAATAATTATTAGTGTGATACTATCATGATTATTTAATAAAACCACATTTTTATCGAAACCTTAATTGTGACGTCACGAATTCTAAAAAAATTGTGACTAAATTTTACTAGAGTTCCAATCATGATTTTAAGAGAACCGTAATTGTTTATTGATATGTTATCACGGTTTTGAAGAAAACTTGATTGTAAATCCACGTCACAAATTCCAAAAAAAATTGTATTTAATTTTATTAGAGTTTCAAGTATGGTTTTAAAAGAACCGTAATTGTTTATTGATATGTAATTATGGTTTTGGAGAAACCGTGATTGTAATTCCACACCACTAATTCTAAAGAAAATTATAACTTAATTTTTTTAGAGTTTCAATCATAGTTTTGAAGAAACCGTGAAAGTAATTTCTGCCTACAAATACTTCCTAGTTCATTAGAAAAATTTTTAATTCTCCCTTTTCTTTTTGATGCAGCTCTTTACTATTGTGATTGTTATTCTTTTGTAATTTTATATTCATTCTTGGATATTGAATGTATTTATTTCCTCTTCATAGCAAGAAATAATAGATTTGCAGATTTGTAAACTATATGATGGACATATTTCTTTCCCCTTTATAACATGCAGTTCTTTCTGAAGCTCCATTCCTTATTTGAAGGGGAAATATGATCATCAATATTTGTTCTTCCCCTAAGCTCCAATTCCCTAATCTTTGTTGTTTGGCCGAACTCATGCAAGAGGCATCCAAAGATTACTTTTTGAGCATGTTTGGTTCGAATTACGAAGGAAGATTGAAGAGCTCCATGTAGACTTATCATGTATCGGGAAGGCACATAAGTTATTCCCAAATTGGAATCTGTAGCTTCATTTCATCCCTCTAAGAATGGTGGCGTTCCACCGAATTGGCCCCTAAACACCAGCCTATGATTGGAAGAAGAGCAGAGTGGTTTTATATGGTGACATGGGACAAAGAAATTCTTCCCAAAGTGAATCAAAATTTATGTAGAATTTATTTATGTAAACATCTAATAAAAAATTTATATAAACATCAAAAAGTTTGTTATATAAACATTCAATAAAGAGTTTATTTCTTTTTTATTTGATAATCTTCTATTTTATTTCTTTATTAAAAATATATATAGTTCTTTTTTTCCTTTGCAGTTGTTCTGCAACCAATTTAGTAGAACATTTAACTTTACAGTAGATGAATGTAATTGTTGCATTTTTTTAGTTAGAAATGATCACAGTTACATAACCTTACAAAAAACGATCATAGTTATTTACATAACCGTGCTCTTATATTCAATAACAAATCACAGTTATCAATAACTCATGCTCATAACTAAGGTGAGCTAATTAATACGTGACATGATTGATTGAACCCTTTGATTAACTAGTCACACTAATTTAATCTTTACTAATAACATTATTTTCTAGATACGTCGACAAAATATCCAATTGAGTTTTTTTAGGGTTACAATTACGGTTTCTTATTGTTTTTTTTAAGGATAAAAAAACAATAAGAAACAATGATCACAGTTTCTTAGTGTAACTATGGTCTCCAAAGAATTTTCTTAAACTATAAATTTGATCACGGTTATTGCACTAACTGATAAATTTTCCTAAACCATTTTCTGTGACTATTCGTGTAGAGATCCAAAACTTGGTTGTCTTAGAACTTATGCAAATTAAATGAAAATTTGGATATTGGTGTTAAAAATAATGCATTTATGTTTTATTGTAAGTATACATTCTATGTGACCAAATGGTTAAGTGTTAGGATAAAGAAAAAAGACCAAAGCAAACAAAAATAGGGGAAACCAGTCGACCCCTCTCCATACCGGTTGACCCCTCATTCACGCACTGGGTTGAAAAATGTATAGGGAAATTTGGCAGAGAGTGAACAATCCATTGGTCGACTGCTCACCTAGGCTGTTCGACCAGTCAACTACTGGTCAACAGCCCATTCACATCAGTCGACCGGCCATTTATGCCGGTCGATTGCCTGACTAATTGCCCAAAAACTTTCTAATTGTGAAAAATCTGAGAATTAGAATGTGCTTAGGACTCTATGGTCTATAAAATGACCACTAACTCGTGGGTATTAGGATTTTTAACATTCTAAGAGTTCCAGAAATCTTAGAGAGAGTTCAAGTTAGGGTTTCACAAAGGGTTTTGCCTAGAGAAGAAGAAAAACTTGAAGATCAAAGTCTAAGGCCATTCGAAAGCGATTGATCGTAAGAAAGCAATCGAGAGATGTTCGATATATTGTCCCATTAATGATAATATGATAATGATAGGAACTGATTAAGATTGATTAAGTATATGTTAATGTATGATGAATATGACTTACATGTTATGGCTTTGCATGATGGAAAAGGTTATGAAATTCAAGATTTGGAATGAACCAATGGAAAGTATTATGATATGATCATTGTTTTTATGATTTTAATCGAAGAGGGTTATGGAAACTGTTACATGATAATGATATGGTTATTTTAGCGTTTAATGCTCATGTGATTGATTATGGAGGAAGTTATGATGTATTATGATTGAACGGATGATTATGGATTGATGAAATTGATTTATGTTATGCTATGATATTAAAACCTTATTAAAGATGATTTGATTATAACATCCTACTTGAATGATAAAGTATTATGGTATGATTTATATACTAAATTATGATTATCTATGCATATAACCATCATAGAATAGGACGCTTTGGTAGAGTTTCGAATGTGAGATATTGGAATCTAAGGGATAACCTAGATGAAAGTTAGTCATGACACTCAAGCACATGTTCCTGGTATGGTAAGTCGTTAAGTCTACATAAGTCTGATCATGCATGGATACGAACTAACTGAGATGACTCTGGTATAGAACTAAAAAAAAAACCTTGGTATAGAACTAGTACGAAAATTGGAACTGGTATGAAACTTGGTACTAGTATGGAACTTATAGAAATCTGGTATGAACTGACATGTTACTGTTATGATTGGACATGTATATTCACAAGTATCACAAGTCTGCACAAGTCAAGGGTCTGTATATGCTATGGAATGATGATATAATATGCTTACATGTTTTCCGCACTTTGGTTATATAAATTATGATATGTATTATATAACTGAAAATGCATGGTATTGTATATTGTTCACTGCACTTTATATCCACTGAGCGTATTAGTTGCTTAGTCAAATTTTTATTGTCGGCGGGTTCGGGATTTGATATTTGCGCTTCGGAACCTTGGGTTGAGGAAGAATACATTGAGGAGCCCGAAGGTGATTACCGGAAAGGGGAGATCGATCTGGATCGCTGACCTTATTATTGAGTTTTATTTATTTCAGTTTAAAAATGGTTGTAATAAGAGATTTTAAATATGTTGCTTAGGTTTAAATTTATAATTGTGATCATAATGGATGATCCAAATTATTTATGTTTAAGTTGGTCAATAGCTTAGATGATTTATATTGTTTATGGATTGGATTTGTTATTAATATTGAAGAGAAAATTTTAGACTCATATTTAGTATGCCTTGTATGTTAAGTTAAGTTGGATATGCAGTGTCACGGGTCCAAAGTCTTATTTGACCAACATGGGATTTTGGAGCACGACAATTCTTATTTTTAAAAGATATATATGTTTATATGATCACTGTTTGCAATAAATTTTTTTATGATACATTATTATAAAACCTCAAATTCTCACTCACTATATCTCCTCACGCGGATTTTGAACATAATCTCTAACTCTTTCGTAGTCTCCTTGGAACAAGTATTCTCTTCACCAAAGGTCTAATTCAACCTCCGACAACAAATCCCTCCATTTTTAGGTAAGAGGAAGGTTTTCTCTTCTTTTTTTTAGTTTTTTCACTCAAATGATTGAACAAATTAATTTTTATACTTATTTGGAAATAATATTTTATTTCAAAGCCTCCTAAAATTTTGCAGACTTCAATCTAAATTGTTATTTATAGAGTGAAACTTACTGTTGTGCCACTACAAAAATTTGGGCTTTCAGCGATGGTTCAAAACTGTAGTTGAGGATCAAGGACTTGAAGTGGTCAAATGAAAAGCTGCTAGTCTATCGAGACAGGTCATTCAACAGTGGGAATCAAGATTTCTCTAAACTAAATGGTGTTATTACCTTCAACGGGAGTTTATGTGTTCCAGCCAATGAAGAGTTAAAGCGGGAGATTTTGGATGAAGCACACAAGTCCAAGTACACAATCTTAGGAAACACTTTTGGTGGATAAACATGAAAAGAAATGAGGTTACATATGTGTCTAAGTGTTTGGTTTGCCTACTTGTAAAGGCTGAACACTAAAGACCAACAAGACTCCTTCAACCTCTCCTTATTCCAAAATGGAAGTAGGAAAACATCTTTATGGATTTTGTTATGGGTTTGCCTAAGACTGAGAAGAATTTTGATGTCATTTGGGTTGTGGTTGACAGATTGATTAAGTCGGCTTATTTCCTTCCATATCATACTACTTTCAACTCGAATCAGCTAGTAAACCTGTATATCAAGTAAGTAGTCCATTTGTATGGGTTAGTATTGTGTCTGATCGAGACCGAAGATTCACCTCGAGATTTTGGAATAGCTTCTAGGAAGCTATTAGATCTCGTTTGGATTTTAGTACTGACTTTCATCTTCAAAAAAATGGAAAGACAGAGAAGGTGAATACGATTATAGAGGTTATGCTATGTGCTTGTATGCTAGACTTTCAAGGAAGTTGGGATGAACATTTACCTTTGGTTAAGTTCGCCTACAAAAACAGTTATCAAGCTAGTATACAAATAACACCATTCGAAGTATTGTATGGTAGAAGTTGTTGTTCTCTATATTGGGATGAAGTAGGTGAGAGGAAGCTTTTGGGTCTCAAACTCATTGAATAGACTGTGGACAAAGTGCAAGTAATTAGGGAAAGATTGAAGACTGTTCAGAGTAGGCAAAAGAATTATGATGATACTCGCCGAAAAGATCTGGAATTTCAAGTTGGAGACCATATGTTTATCAAGATTTCTCCAACAAAAGGAGTTAAGAGAATTGGCAAGCGGAGTAAGCTATGTCCGATGTATGTGGGCCCCTTTGAGAGAGTAGGAGAAGTTGCTTACCGTGTTGCCCTACCTCTGCATATGACGGCAGTTCATAATGTCTTTCATATCTCCATGTTGAGGAAGTACATTCCAGATGCGTCTTATATCATTGATCTTGAACAGCTAGAGATCCGGGAAGATTTGACCTTGATCGAGCAACCGGCTCAAATTTTGGATCAAAGGAGCAAGTCTTATGTACAAAGACAATCAGCCTTGTTCTCCTATGTTGGCAACACCATTCTGTAGAAGAAGCCACTTGGGAAAAATAAGAGAAAACAGTGGGAATAGTTCAAACGGTGTCAGTAAAAACATCACAGGGATTTCCCGAATACTCAACCGTTCGACGAACCCCAACAGTTAGAACAATGCCTGTGAGAAACTCACAAATTAGAAGGTCCCATAGACAAAACCGTTTGATCGAACCCCAACCATTCGAACAACACCACAACCATTCGAACGATCCTTAGACCATCTGAATGGTGTTGTGCAAATAGTTGCGGGAAAACCCCAAGTTTCGGATTTTTAGGGTTTTAAATCCCCTAGCACTATAAATAGGCTTTAACTTATGGGATTAAGATTAGAGAAACATTCTATGAGTTTTGGATATCTAAAAGGGGGAAAACCTATAGGTTTGTAAAGGGTTTTCAAATTGAGGAAAAGAAAAGGGCTTGGAGATCAATATTAAAGGCAATTCGCAAGCGAGAGATTGTAGGGAAACAATCAAGAAAAGTAAATATGTTCTCATATGTTGATTTTATCCTGGCCATTAATGTAAACAAGCGTAAGAACAATATTAAAGTATGTTTTCATAGTAAGAACATCCCTTATGTAAGATTACCATGATTATTAACGAGATTTCTATTGTGATTCCAATATGTATGATCTAGGAATGTTTATCTGGAGTATGTATGATTGAATATGGAGGAAGAGATGTATGCCAAAATTTGATAAAATTATTTATGTTTGTAATGCAAGATTTTGATGTTTTGCGCAATTAGAATTTTTAGTCCAATTGATTATATGGGAATGTATGTGCAAATTCGAAGTATGATGATTGATTTGGATTATATAATTTTATTTTAAGTTTTTATGAATGTTTTAATTTACCAACCATGAGATGTATGATATG
Source organism: Tetracentron sinense (assembly GCA_015143295.1). Classification (NCBI taxonomy): domain Eukaryota; kingdom Viridiplantae; phylum Streptophyta; class Magnoliopsida; order Trochodendrales; family Trochodendraceae; genus Tetracentron; species Tetracentron sinense. The sequence continues at coordinate 11,045,287 of CM026556.1, read as the reverse complement.
CCATGATTTTGATGTATGATGTATGATTTGCATATGTGGTACATGTTCTGTTAAATGAGCCTCGAATTGTGGTTGCGTTGCTTAGGAGTGTTATCATGACAGCGGCATGGGTCGTTATGATGGATCTCCGATGGCTCTTGGCCGATAATCTATGGCATAATTTAATTGAGGGTTATCATTGTTCACTCATTTCCACTCATGATATTTATGTACGCACAAGTATGTTAAAATCACAATTACAAGTAAGAAAGTGAGTAAACAAGTGTGAATGCATGATTGAGTTTTGCATTGTCTGAGTACCATCAGTCTTCGATTCAAGGCCTGAATACCCAGCAAGTGAATCACAACTAAGTCGTGCACACCAAAAAATGTGCTAAGGATTGGTACCTTAGTGAGTAGAGTATATTTTAATCTCTACCCATAGATGGTGTAGAGTTACTTTAAGTTATTACACAATGCATGCGTGTTGAATCCACTCACGAGGAAAGAAAGAAAAGTAAGACAAAAGAGAAAAGTAAGACAAGTGATCACAAGCAAGAATTGCAAAGAAAATAGATGTTTCAGCACTCTGATTTATATGTGTATACATGTCTTGCTAAACCATGATGCATGTTTCGTTAAACCATTATGTATGTGTTATAGTAATATTTATGATATTGTTAGCTAACAGTTCATATTTATTGAGCATTGTTGTTGTTAAACCGAACTATTATTGTCGGTAGGTTCAGGATTTGATATTAATTTGCGTAGCTAAGCCTTGGATCGAAGAAGAATATATTGAGGAATCGGAAGGTGATCATCCAAAAGATGAGAGAAGTGATCGATATCCCTATTATTGATTTCAGCTATTAGACTTTTTATTTAAATGTTTAAAGTGGTTTGTAATCAAATTTTATTATGGATGGTGTTTAAGTTTAAATTTTAGAGATTGAGATCACGATGAGTGATCCGGATTATAATATTGCAGTTTTGAATAATTGAAGTTGATAACTCTATTATGTTGTTGAGGAAAGAAATTTTGAACTCTCATATTTTAGCATGCCTTATATGCTTCTAATAAGATAGTATGATAAGTAAGTCACGTGACAATGTCTCATTTAACCTAGGTGGGATTTTGGGGTGCGACATAAGATGTTAAAAAGTAAGTAAAAATAATTATCTAAGATAACAAGGGTATCTTATGAAAGTAAACAAGGAATAGGATATAAGCAAATTTTGTGTAAAAAATTTGAGAACATATTTATAAAAATGCCCCTGTAATAAAATAAAAGAGAAGATGTTAAAAAGTAAGTAAAAAGAATTATCTAAGATAGTATGGGTATTTTACGAAACGAAACAAGGGAGATGATATAAACAAAATTTGTATGAAAAATTTGATAACATATTTATAAAAATGACATAGTCATAATATAAAAGAGAAGATGATAAAAAATAATAATAATAATAATCTAAGATAAAAAGGGTATTTTAGGAAAGTAAACAAGAAAAATGGTATAAAAAAATTTGCATGGAAAATATGAGAGCGTGTTTAGAGAAAGGCCCTAAGGATGTTCTCTTTTATTATATCTACTACTATTAAACACAGTTAGAGTGTTTCTATGAATGCCGCTTATGTCTTCCTCTTGATGCCACGTAGGACTTCTCTTCATTTGTGAGGCCACGTCATCAAAAGTAAAATCAACAAATGAGACCCACACTTTTTCACATTTCCAACTCTCACTGGCACATGTTTTCACACCACTCATTTCTCTCATAATTTTCTCCCTCACACATTACCTTTTATCTATCCATAACCTCCCCTCACTCTATTATCTTTCTCCCTCAACACAATGTCTCCCCAAAGAGATCGAATCACAGCCAATCACAATTGAACTCATGGAGAGTTCAATCTCATCCACAGGTCAACACATATCCTTTTTAACCCCTATTAAACATAGTCAAGATTCACTAACCCTTAGGACTCAACAATCTAACTTTGGTTTTTAGAAAAAAAAATTTAACCTCAGGGTTAAAAAAATAAGGTTAAAATCTTTTTCCTAAAAACCAAAGTTAGATTGTTGAGTCCTAAGGGTTAGTGAATCTTGACTATGGTTAATAGGGGTTAAAAAGGACACGTGTTGACCTGTGGATGCGATTGAACTCTCCATGACTTCAATCGTGATTGGCTTTGATTCTATCTCCCAAAGGAGCCTCCACTAACTCAGCGTCTAATCTTCACACGTTACAAACCTATTGACTCTCTCTCTCTCTCTCTCTCTCTCAACACAACATCTCAGCTTGGAAATCTGATTTTGGCTCCATGCTATGTGTACCCTTCTCTCTCATTTACTCCCCATTCGTCTTCCCTCACTACAAAATTTAAGGTTTGTAATGGCGGTTCAAAACCGTCGCTGAAACTAAAAAAACCGTCGTTACAAAATATAACGGCGGTTTTCCAAACCGTCGTGATAAGGCCTGTCGCAAAGTCCTATTACGGTGGTTTTATAATGGCGGTTCCAATACCCACCGTTAAAGGCAAATATTTAACGACGGTTATTTATTCATCTACTAGCAGTTAAATAAGGGCAATTCCGTCAAAACAATGCCTCCTATAATGGCAGTCGAATACCGCCGTTGTAATTATAAAAGTAATTAATTAATTAGAAGCTGTAACGGTGGTTTGAAACCGCCACAATTAATTGGAAATTAAAAATATATATATTTTTTATTAAAAAAATTTTTGCCTGAATTAATTGTACCTTTGAGTAATATAAAATAAATTCAAATAATCTACACAATTTCTGAATACCAAAATATAATCCACTAATATATAAATTCATGCCCATAAAAATGTCATAATAAACCGTCTAAAATGTAATAATTGTAATATATACATGCCTATAAAAATGTATCAAAAGTAAAATAAAAAATATGCTAAAGTAGCCTAGCAGCTTCTCCGGATTGGGTCGCTCCTACTGCTCCCAAAGCTAACAGATGTGTGTTGCCGACTCCCTCCTACAAAAATAAGAAAAGACAATTTATTATTAAAATATCGAAATGATAAATTTTATGAATTTTATCAATAATATGCAAATAAAAAAACTAATCTTATGTATTTCATACTTATTGACTTTAACATATAAAAGTTTACTTTATTAGCCTAAACCTACAAACGTGCACCAAATCCTAATCGGGGCTCGGATTTTGATGTCATTTCTTCTAACATGTGTATTTCAATATATCCTAAGTGTTGGAATTGGTTTCAATGCAATTCGAGATCGTTTGCCCAATTTGGGCACCGAGAGGCCTGAAATCCATACTTTTCAAGTATATATACTATGGCCTAAACCTACAAATGTGCATCAAATCCAAATCGGGGCTCGGATTTCGATGTCATTTCTTCTAACGTGTGTATTTCGACTCGGCCTAAGTGTGAGAATTGGTTTTGATGCAATCCGAGGTCGTTTGCCCGATTTGGGCACCGAGAGACCCGAAATCCATACTTTTCAAGTATATATACTCAGGCCTAAACCTACAAACGTGCACCAAATCCAAATCGGGGCTCGGATTTTGATGTCGTTTCTTCTAACGCGTGTATTTCAATATATCCTAAGTGTTGGAATTGGTTTCGATGCAATCCGAGGTCGTTTGCCCGATTTGGGCACCGAGAGGCTCGAAATCCATAGTTTTCAAGTATAGTTAGGCCTAAACCTACAAACGCGTACCAAATCCTAATCAGAACTCAGATTTCGATATCGTTTCTTCTAACATGTGTATTTCAACCCAACCTAAGTGTGGGAATTGGTTTCGATGCAATCCGAGGTCGTTTGTCCGATTTGGGCACTTGTAGGCCGAATTCCCAAATCTTCTAATATACTTTGGCAGAGTTTTACCCATGTTCTCGGTTTATATTCAAAATGACTCAAGTAATGATCCATAACAAAACATGACAGATTTTTACATAAATGTATTCATGGTATCATTTCCAAATAAATCAGGTATAGACCAATTACAAAATATGGCAGGTTTTTACACAAGTGTATTCATATGGATGGCCTTTCCAAATAACTCAAGTATAGATCAATAACTATACATGACAGATTTTTACACAAGTATGTCCATGATTTCTTTTCCTACAACTCAAGCATGCATCAATACATATCCGATTTTTACGTGACAAATTTATGTTTTCTTTTCAAATAACCCAAGTACTAATTAGTACCAAAGCATGGCAGATTATTTTTTGCCCAATTACATTCAAAGTTTCATTTCAAAGCAACTCAAGAATCGATCAATACTAAGGCATGGCAGATTTTTGTCCACTTACATTCAATACAGATTTTTGTCCAATTTGGACTTTGTTTAGCAATCTCATGTCACTTTTTTTTCCAAACCGGATCAAAAGGAGTTGTTGTTTGGTTAAAGCTATGAGAATGTGTTTTTAGGTTAGTTAGCTTAACCACCACCCACAACCACCACCACCACCACCACTACTACACCACTACCCACCACCCACCATCACCCTCAAATTTTCCATAGAGATAAAATCCCTCAAAACTCTAGGGATTTCATCACATACAAGCAAATACACAACCCATTTCACATTTCCCATTTCCATAGAGTTTAAATCCCTCAAAATACACAACCCACCCACCACTACCCACCAACCACCACTACCCACCCACCACTACCACTACCACCACCACTGTCCACCACTAGCATAAACCACCATCACCCATCCACCATTAGCACAACCACTACCATCACCCATCCACCACTAGCAAATAAACACATTCTCATTTTATAATTTTATAGCTAGTTGGTTATGATAGCAAATAAACACATTCTCATTTTATAATTTTATAGCTAGTTGGTTATGATAGCAAATAAACACATTCTCAGTTTGTTTTAATCACTTAGGTTTTGGAAAAATTCTGTAGTACATAATCAAATAATCCTAGTCATTCCAAAAGCATTAAATTTATATTTAAAATTATAACTAAAATCTTTTAAGATTAACATTTACCTCTGTGGTCGCGTGTGGTGCCGTAGAAGGTTGAGCCGCACCCTGGTGTGAAAAATTTGGGTAAATAAATGAATGAATATCTAAATATTAAAAACTAATAATTAATACTTCTTATATTATATACCTGACTCGAAATGTAATCCTGCACGAAACGCTCCAAGTTCGTCAGAAGAGTTACAATTTCTTACAACTGACCTTGTGTTGTAGCCAGGCTAACATCTCTATCTGCCACTGTCTACTTGAGAGCTTTGATCCTCTCAGTAGTTTGAGGATCAACCGAAGAGGCACTGGCAGGACTCGCAGATCGTGACCCCCATAACTGGGTGGGGGTCGGGCCTAACCCAACTCCATGGATACGGCCAGGATGCTCAGGCCCCATGACCTGAGAGAAGATATCATCTCGGCCCGTGGTATCCTGCAAGCCCTTCGATGCCTGACTCATGAGCTCCTGCATCTAGTGCTGCAAATAATTGGAAGCAATTAATATTTCATAGGTAAAAGGGGAAATTATAAGATATCAAATAATTAAAGTTACTGACCATGTTGTCGGCCACCTCATTGTTCACTAGCATGTCATCCTTGTGTTGGTTCGTGAGGATGTAGACCTCTACACAACCAGGGGGCGTCTAAGAGGGGCTCGAAGTTCACTATGACAGTCACAATAGTAAAATTTAAGCTCAATCAAATCAAATATAAATAAAATACAAAAAATATTTTAACAAATCAAACCGAACATACCTCCTCATGCCTCAGTCTAGCGAATCTTCTCATGCCACTCGTATGACAGACCTTCTGTTTCACCCGATTTGTCTTATTTGTTGCACTCCATTTCTGCAACAAACAAAAAATTACGGTTAGAGCGACACAATTTATTTATATTACCTATTAGAATGATGAAAAAGAAATAAAATATAGCAGTGTAGGCTACTGGGCCGCCACCACATCTGCACGACATGCAGCAACAAGTTGTTGTGGTGTAACATCCGGTGCCACGTTCTCCCGGGCAGCTTTGACTTCCAATCTCAGTATTTATGCTCAAGGGAAACCAAGATGTATTTCTTTGCATGTGGTTCGATCTCAAATTTTTCCTGAAACACGATTTCAAATGATTAATATGTCAAATAACAAACAAAAAGATACGCAATTAAAAACTAATAACTACACTCATTTAAGATATTTTAGGTTCTTACCCACACTAACTATAGTGCGCTTTGTTTATGCTCCCTAGGGATGTGAATCCAACTAGGTAGATCGAGTCGAAACAAATACCCATCCCAGGCAAGATTACCTAAGTAATTAGCCAACTCCTTCGTAATCTTCTCTACAGGCTGCGCTCTATCATCAGTGACTACTATCTTTTTCACCCCTGAAGGTAGTCTGTGTAGGGCCAGACACCTGTTCTTGCCTCGGCCCCTCCTAATAGGTCCTGGAACTGGAGGGACAGTGCAACACTAGAAGTGCTAGGGGCGGAAGTGTCAGCACCTATCGTGGGTTGTGTAGGCTCCAACTGCGAAATAAACAACCCATGGCAGATTTTTCATAATTAGAGAGTTTAAACACATAAAAGTCTATGAATTTATTCACTTACATGAAAATAAACAACCTATAGCAGATTTTTCATAATTAGAGAGTTTAAACACATAAAAGTCTATAGATTTCTTCACTAACATGCAAATAAACAACCCAAAGCAGATTTTTCATAATTAGAGAGTTTAAACACATAAAGGCCTATGAATTTCATCACTAACATGCAAATAATAGATTTAAGGCCAAATTATCTTTCATTTATGTGTTTCAAATATTACATGGTAGCAACTAATTACATCATCCAATAGCGAGCAAGTACATAATCTGACAATACGCTGGCACATATTAGTCGTTTGTATCTGTTTCATCGTTATAGTTCGAATTTCCAACTTCGTCATCACTAGATTCGGTAGAAGAAGCTTATTGTTGTAGCACTTGAGGGGGCGCATCAATAGTTGCTCCAGTAATCCCTAATCTTACCCAACTAGCACCTCCATCATCATTAGGTGAGGTGTCATCCAACTGTTGGTCATTGAATAGCTCGTTCTACCTAAATGCATAATCGTCCATAAGAGATTCCTTATTCATGTCAAATAAGTCTCTTGGTTTAATCTTGACGATGACATGCCAATCTTCTTCTGTTGGATGCTCGACGTAAAATGCATGCTCTGCCTGAGATACCATAACATAGGGTTCGCTCGACATCAAGTGTGTCGGGAGCAAGTGTGTGAAGTTCACAAGCATAAACCCAAACACATCGGTCTTTGTTCCTCTACCCTATGACTTCACATCAACCCAATCGCACTTAAACAATAAAAATTTTAGGCTTTTAGAATACGTCAACTGGATTACGTCTATTAAGCGACCATAGTAGGTGATATTTGTGATAATGGAGGTTCTGTCCTTAGAAGCTGCATAGCTTGTAGTCGTTGCTATGACTGCAACACCACTATTTTGACTCTTACGTCCATGCTCTCTAAGTGTTCTCCTAGTACACGACTTAGTCTAGGGGCAAGCCCCCCACATTGTCTAAATATGTACCCAGAGAACAAGATAAATGACTAACAAAATTTTCCTCAATCTGGATAAACCATGAGCAACTGACTATACTGGAGATTATGCATTCTCAAACTGTCCAACCGGATAATTCAAGAATCATATACAGACAAATACAATTTATCACAAACAAGACCGAAAAGTTGTTAACGTGCATTTAGCCCCACAAGAGAACTAAATGTCATAGTTTACAACTAATCCATCCAAATAGGTGATACAAGAAATGCACTTGCCACGCAATGATTTTTGAACGGGAGATCTAAGGTTCAATGCGTGCATGTGTATTAACTTAAATCAATACAAAAATCCAACCATCATAAACACAGTTCAAATACCCCTAAGCATTTTAAACAGTTAACATAGATACTCTATGTCCAGCTTAGTATTATGAACACAACTACTAGGACTTACATGTCTGAATCTAGGAGTACCAAGGATAGAGAACAAAGCAAAGCAGGTCTTTTATCTGGGCTTAAAGTTTATGAACACGATTTATCTGTGGCCAAAATATCCTCACATCCGAAGCATATGAAAACTCCATCAACTAGAGGGCTTCAATTTCTTGATAAAGAAACCCCATGCTTTAAGATCTAGGAAAACATTTATGGTCATAATTTTTAAACAGAGTTTTCTAACGAAATATCCCAATGTTAGACCTTTGGTTATGCTGCCAAAATGAAACTTGTCTACATGGAGAAAAGAATTTGAGATGGTGGAGCATACACTCCAAAAGAATAAAGACTTCAAAAGGAAGACCACAATCATCAAAGACCTCAATGAGATGACAAACAAGGTTCTCCATTATTATAAAGGAGATTTCTTAGAGGAACTACCTGGGCTGGTTGACTTCACTGTACTTCTCAATCTCAACACCAAACAGAAACATACAATTGGAAAAGTTCAAGATAAGTTCCAGGCGTGCATTGTATATGCATCCACACTTGAAACATTTCTCAGAGAACACTATATTGGTAGAGAAATGTGCTAGTGGTAATGATGATAAGGTAGATGGATTGTTGGAAAAGTTGATAGAAAATATGGGGTGAAGACAAAATTTTTCCTCAATATATTCGGTATGTGTGAATCCTCAGGAAAGCACCACTTTGCGAGGTGTCTGCACCTTTGCAAGGGAATTCAGAACATCTGTATTCTCATTTCTGTGAGTGTGGTCTGCATCCTATATAAGAATGGTAAGAGGCTTTAGGAGGCTAGAACTCTGAACAAAGCTTATGACCATAAATGTCTTCCTAAATCCAGGAGCATGGGCCAGGATAAAACCACTTGGATTATCTGAAACTAGGTTCCTTATAAAGAAATTGAAGCCCTCTAGTTGATGGGGTTTCAATTGCTTCATATGTGAGTAAGTGGTTATGGCCTACTATTGGTAGGCAAGGAAACAACCCCTAACCTTTCCTAACATCTGTGTGTGTGGTGCTACACACCCTTCCTAAAACCGAAAGGAGAATCTAAAGAAGTTGGGAAAGTTCAATTGGGTGCGGGTTGTACGTATATGCATCAACACTTGAAACATTTCTTAGAGAAAACTGAAATTTGTTGGAAAGGTGCTAGTGTTAATGATGATAAGGTAGATGGATTGTGATTGGGGTTGCATTCAAGCTAAGCTATCTCAAGACCTCGACTCATTCAAGCCAAGCTCAAGTTAGTATTTTAGGCTTAAATAATCAAGCTAAGGTGGCGTTCGGTAACACTAATCTAAATAGGGAGAGCTTATTTCAAAATTGTGCCTAGTTGGACTTTAGATTGCTAAGCATTCAACTTAACAATTTAAAGTCCAACTAAGCACAATTTTGAAATAATCTCTCCCTATTTGGATTAGTGTTACCAAACACCACCTAAGCTTTTACAATACAACCATTTAGTTGGCCTAAATTAGACCTTAAGATACCTCCTATATCAGGTCCTTATCCCAACTATTTAAGGCCAGCAATGCAATAAGTGAGAACAATTTCATTCATAGGGAAGTTCATGCTATTAGAGATCTAATTAGTTCATTGAACTTTAGAATTCAGATTAAGACAAGAATATGGTAGTAAATTCTCAATGATTCAAAATACTGGAAGTAATTCAACAAAAAATTTCCAAAAGTGATTTTAAGTTATAACAATATTTGTGGTGAAGATTCCTCTACAGATGCTTTTAAGCAAATGATTCTTAATTTTATTTTAGATCAACAACCATTAGATTCTAGCAACTTCTAAATAAAATCCAATTCTATTTTTTTAAAAGGAAAAAACAAGTTATTACAACAATGTCATACACCTCATTTAATTCTCTAAGACCACTAATTACATTATATACTTAAATTAAAAAAAGAAAATCCACAAACATGAACAGAAAGTGGAACTAACAACTTTAGGTCACCAAACCCACAGCCACAAGCACAGCTGGATTTAGAGAAGAGGAGGAGGAAGCTGGCAAAGACCCAAATGGAAATAGAAGAAATGAAGCAATTGTTTGCAAGCTCACAGATTAATGAAAGCATAACATTTCAGAAAATATGGTAAAATAAATTGTATGACAGAACTAAAGCAAACATATAAGAGGGTCGTCGAGAACTAAAGCAAACACAAAATGGGTAATTATACCTGAGCAGCTGCGCAAATCAGTGGAACGCTCGCCTCGGGTGAAATTTGTAGCAGCTGCAATTGTCAAAACACCAAAAACTTTAAATGTATTTTCAATTAACATAGAGCATCCAAATTTGCAAAAATATAAAAAGAAGCAAGTGAAATTTCAAATCCACCGTTCAGATCCAATTCAATCAAAAGATCCAATTAAAACTAAAAACATAAACAGTAAAACATGAAAAGATCTAAACAAGTAGAAAAACAAAATAAAACAAAATCACTACAATCACAATAATTCTAAACAAAATTGAGGAAGAAAAAGGAAAATAAAGGAAATAAAATTGGACAAATTCATAACAGCCCCAAAATTTGACCAAATTACAGCATATCGAATAATTTCTAACTTTTCCAAAAGGAAAAAAATAGGAGCAATAAAAGCATAATCTTATTGAAACATCATAGAAACTGCATGAATCACAACATTTTGGACAAATTACACTATCAAAATTCAGGGAAAACCCTTTAAATAGATCCGAATTAATGAAATGTAATGCTAAATATATACTAAATGAACACATCTAAAGAAATCATAAATATATACTATCGATTAGAAAAAATAACAACAAATCGAATTGCTCATCGAGTTGAATCTAACAATGCACATTCTAGTTTGGAATCTATGTAACTAAACCAATTTATGAACAAAAAAAATCAACTATAATTTTTAAAAAAAATCCAAAAAAATTATACCTTATTATGGATTAAAAATTAGCAGAGGAATTAATGGATTAAAAATGGCATTGAGAGAGGGGAGAGAGAGAGTAGGAGCAGGGAGAGAGAGAGAGACTTACCATAGTAGGTGGGTGGCTAGAGAAGGACGCCGAAGCAGGAGCAGGTGGCTGCCGTGGAGGTGGACGAATCAGGGAGCAAGGAGCACTGGAGCAGGGAGGAGCAAGGAGCACAGATTGGGTGGTGGCTATCATGCAGGTGGCCGGAGACGCCGGAGTTAAGGAGAGGGGAGCAGAGACCAGAGAGAAAGAGAGAAAATCGATGACGCAAGGTGAAATGAGGGGAAACTATCGGGGCCCTAATTAAAGATTTATAACGGCTTTTTTTAATACCGTCATTAAAATTAAGTTATAACGGCAGTAATTTTATAACTGTCTTTACTAGTAACGTTTATAACGACGGTTATTAAATAAAACCGCCGCTATAATCATGGCGGTAATTGGCAAGGCGGGAAGCCAAAATGGTGGAGGGAACTCTTTTCGACGGCGGTTTGTTAATAACCTCTGTTATATACTATATTACAACGGTGGAATATTAAAAACCGTCGTTACATAATATATTATAATGGTGGTTATTAATAACTGCCGTTACAAAGAGGTGGCAACCATGCTTCTACTGCGTTTATAATAAACCACCTTTACAAATAACCTACTACTGCGGTTATTGGAAACCACCGTTACAGACCTGTAGTTTTGTAGTGCCTATTGGTCTCCCTAGGAAAACACCTCTTCTCCCTTATTCTCACTCTAATTTAAAAATCCCTCTTTTCCTCTATATGTCACTCCAATCCATTCACCCCCTCCAAAATATATCAATTTCCCTCTCATCCCCTCCCTTTTCCTCTCCTCAAGAAACATATCTTCATTAAAAATCTTAAAACATATTGGAAGTTATTTAGATTCTCTCCATAAGTAATGTAAAGTCCTGATTTTTGGATTGGTTTATTTTTTTTCAAAATAGTGTGTCATGTGTCTTGAGTCCTTACGTAGACGCATCCAAGACAAGTGAAGAGGAAGACCGAAGAAGATCAATTGAAGGCATTCCAATCATTGCCTTCGTTTCACTTCATAGGAAGGTAAGTGACCTATATACCTAGCATATACCTTAGGTGGATTGAGCTAGATTTTTTTTTAATCTTAGATGGTTAGTGGCTTGCCATTGGTTGAAGCTTTCGAGTCAAAATAGGCAAAATCATCTTTCTATCATCAGAGGGGTATTTTGGTCATTTTACTTCACCCAAAATTTATGAAACTTTTAGGGTAGATTCTAGATGACCTAAAGTATCTATGTTTCAAATTGTAGGTTAATCCGATAAGAATTGAGCCCTCTATAATTATTCAAAATTCAGCGGCAAAATTATAAATGGAGTGAATAGTAACCGTGTGAATAGTACATGGATAGTGTTTTTAAAAGTTCTAAGCACTTTCCAACTCTGTTATTGCCTATATAAGTGAGGGTTTGATCCTCATTCAATCCTAAGAGAGTTTAGAGAGTTTCTATTGAGATATTTTGGGTTTTCCAAACCCATTCTCCACTCCTCTTCCACCCTAGAGTATGCAAAACATTGTTTGATCTTTCTTGCTTGTTTATTCATATTGTTGGGAATTCAAAATAGGGTTTGTTAATTGAATAAACATCAACACATTCTGTAAAGAATAACTTGGTCGGAGTAATTCAAAGCATTTGCGAAGGAGATCGGTCCGAGGAGGATCGTGGTTATTTAGTCGAAGAGGAATCCAGAGCTGTCATTGATGGAGATCGATCGAAAGATCATGGTTATGGAGACACAAAGAGAAGAACAGGCTACTGCGGTAGATTGCAAGTCTGACAAGATCGTGATGGTTTTTCGAGGCATGGAGGATTGAGTACTGAGGATTGAAGTGTCGAGTCTAGTTGAGTATAGTTTAATTCTTGTAAGTATTTGTTACTTTTTCTTAGTGATATCTCTTGCTAAACTAGGTCCGTGATTTTTTATGGAAGGATTTCCACGTAAAAATCTTTGTGTCTTTCTTAATTCCACACTTTATTGTTCATTATCCCTTAGTTAATAATTTAATTGTTAAATCTTAAAAATGGTAGATAGACTAGTAGGGAGACCTAGCCACCCTCTTTGGGTTTGTAAGTACTCAACCTAAAAATATTATTTTTGGGGTTCACCGGATTTTCAATTGGTATCAGAGCAGGTTCACTAATTTTTTGGTGCGATCTTATTTTATGTTCGGTAAATATGAATCTCCAAAGAGAGGGGGGATCCATCTCTTGTCCTCCATTACTCAATGGGTGTAATAATAATTATTGGAAAGCTCGAGTGTTTCACCTATCTTTGGACAAGAGGTTATGGATTACTGTAGAAAAGGGTTAGATAATCCCCAAAATATTTTTAGATAATTAGGCCTTCCCAATATCTTAATTCTAATAAATGTGACACTGTTAAAGAGGCTTGTGGTATTATTAAAGTTTCCTATAAGGAGACTACTAATTTTATTGCTTCTATTGTCTCTATCACTGGGATTGAGGAGTCCTCATCTATTACTAGTAATAGAGAGAGTCAAAGTGACTCGGAGTCTGAAGTAAACCTCAAGGCAACCTATGATGAGTTGTATGAGGAATGCTTAAAGCTGAAAAATGTTCAGTTTTTCATAATCAAAAAGGTCAAATCCATTGAAATGGAAAGAGATGTCTTAGACCAAGTGGCTTCCGGGTTGAAATCTCTTGTGTCGCAGCTTGAGAAAGAGAAGGTTTGCTCCTTATCAAGGATCAACTTCTTGAATCTGATTTAAATGTTTGTCTTGTTCAAAAGACAAGTCTTGAAATTAAGATTGTTGATCTTGAACAAGATCAGAGGTATGGAGATAAGAAGGGAACTCCATTCACCTCAAACACTGAGTCAAGTGCTAAAAGGCTCCCTCTTGCTAAAGGAAAAAACCCTTCTACTTAGAAATTCATTCCTATACGTCTTAAATGTGGAGTGAAGGGTCATATTAGGCCTCGATGTCCTAAATTTTGAAGAATGCCCAATAGTGGTTCTATGAACCAAAATAATTTTCATGAGAATTTTCAAAGGAGAGTTAGGTCCTTGTGGAGAAGTCTAGGAGTTTGTGTGAGGATGTGATTAAATTTCTCACAACTCTAGACAGTGTCATGGTCAAGACACTCCTTATGCTAGATATAGAGGAGGAAACGGGAAGAACCATAATGTTCGGCATAATTGTAGGACTCAATCTTGGAATAGGAGGAAGAGGCAAAAAGTCATACCTAACTCAACTGAAATGGTTAATGACCAAAAGGTCAACAAATCAGTTAAAGTCATTTGGAAGAAAAAGGAAAACCCCAAGGGCTTCACTTAGTCCTTGCCTGTCATAGCATAGTGTGTGCTTGTCTTGTTATATCTTGTTCTAGTGCTATGCTTTTTAGGTATACTAGTAGTTTTCTTTTTTACTAATTGTTATTTATTTTGGTATGTTTTTCTGTTTTATTTATTTTGAAATATTCAAAAACATTGAAAAACTATAAAATCCAAAAATATTTTTGTCATGTTACCCTTATTTTGACTTGCATGATTTGCATTCATTGTATGATTTTTATTTTCATATTTTTCCAAGGTTGAACATGTTTTTGTTACTGACTAAGGATATATCAGCTTCATAGTCTCTTGGTTAGGCTGAAAATTAGACTAGTTTTATCTTGCACAGTTAAAGACATATTCATATGTGTATGTTTGGCACTATCACATGCACTCTGACTGATTCTATTGAGATGTCTAATTTCTAATTAATAGGTGTATGACTTATCCCTAAGTGTGACCTAGGATGACCAATCAAGAATGACCATATTGCTAGTCATCCCCATTTTATGTATCTTCATGAGCAAAAATTATTGTAATGAAAAGGGCTACCTATTTGGTTAGTGTGAAAGCTACTATTGGGTGTAAACAGTATTAATGACTACCTATGTCAACAAGTTAAATATCTTTCTGTGTTGCAGGAGTGAAAGCCCATACTACCAATAGAGAAGAGTTACCCAATCTAATAGTGTGAAAGTTATCATTGCAAAGAAATGTTTAGAAAAATAACATCAAAAGAATTCGTACAATGTTCGGAGGTATTTGACCAAAAGTAAAAGAAAATTATTGTGTCAAATAAAAATGGATAAAGGTGCACCAAAATGTAAAAAATCAGCATATCTGGATCTAACTAGGTTTGACTTCTTAGATTTGAGTCTCTAGGAGTCTACTTAAGTGATTAATGTCATATCCTTGGAAAGGGAAAGAAACTTTGATTTAGTATCTAGTCAAACCACCACTACACACAAAGCTTCACTTTTGAACTGTTCACTAAATGTGACTAAGTGAATTGGTTGTGCTTGAGCATTCCATGAGATTTAGTTAGATGTTTATCCTCAGTCAGACTAACTAATCATGTTCTTCATTGGATTTATAACTTTAAAATACTATTGCTTGGAATGCTTTTGATGCATGTTTGTGTGGCACTTGATATTTTTTAGTATTATTATCATGTGCTTTCTTTTTTAGTTGGCATGGGCCTTTCTAGCATAGGTGTCCTATCCTTAGGTGGTGTCCTTAATCTTAGTGAGAGAAGATCAAGTTGAGGGGGACTTTCTGTTTATTATTGATATATTGTGTTCCTCGTTCGATAGTCCCGCATTGTCTATGGTTGTTTATTTGTATTGTGGTTGCTTTGATATTACTTATGCTTTAAATTGGTATATTTTTTGTGATATTGGCTTATTGCCTACCTTTGGCTCTTCGTGCCAAAAATGGGGAGAATGTTAGGATATTAGTTCCCTAGTTTAGTATATTCTTTGCAATATCTATTTTCATATTCCATAGATGCTTCATGGAGATTTTATTAGCATGTGCAAGTGCAGGTTTGCAGCAGATAGATCTTAAATGACAGGAGCTTCAGTGTTTACAATTTAGGTTGTTTTCTATTTGATATCATGTAACTTGTTTGAAGTCTTGTAATGACCTAATTCACCGTTTGATGTGTTTGGGTGAGTTTGTGTCAAACCATGTACTTCAGTTTGGTTTTGTCACATAATTGCTAAAGGAGGAGATTGTTAAGTCTATATTTTGGGATTAGCTTATTCTATTGTCAAAACAGTGTGTCATGTGTCTTGAGACCTACAAGCATCCAAGACAAGTGAAAATGAAGACCGAAGAAGATCAACTGAAGACATTCCGATTATCGCCTCTCTATCATCAGAGGGGTCTTTTGATCAATTTACTTCATCCAAAATTTATAAAACTTCTAGGGTAGAATATAGATGACCTAAAGTAGCTAGGTTTCAAGTTTTAGGTTAATCCGATAAGAATTGAACTCTCTAGAATTATTCAAAGTTCAGTGGCTCAATAGTATATGGATAATGTTTTTAACAATTCTAAACACTTTCTAACTCTGCTATTGCCTTATAAGTGAGGGTTTATTCTCATTCAACCCTAAGAGAGTTTAGAGATTTTCTATTGAGATATTTTGGGTTTCTCAAACTCATTCTCATCTCTTCTTCCACCCCAGAGTATGCAAGACTTTGTTTGATTTTTTTTTTCTTGTTTGTTTATTCCTATTATTGGGAATTCAAACTAGGGTTTATTAATTGAACAACCATAAACCCGTTCTATAAAGAACAACTTGGTCGAAGTAATTTGAAGACTTTGTGAAGGAGGCGATCTGAGGAGGATCGTGGTTATTTGGTTGGAGAAATCCAAACCCATCGTTGATGAAAATCGATTGGAAGATCATGGCTATGGAGACAAAAAGAGAAGAATAGGTTATTGCGGTAGATTGCGAGTCTTGTGAGATCGTGATGACTTTTCGAGGTGTGGAGGACTGAGTACTAAGGATCATAGTGTCGATTCCGGTTGAGTACAATTCGAGTCTTGTAAGTATTTTTTACTTTATCTTAGTGATATCTCCTGCTGAATTAGGTCTCGTAGTTTTTCCTGAAAGGGTTTCCACATAAAAATCTTTGTGTTGTAATTTGTGTCTTTCTTAATTCCACACTTTATTATTCATCATCCCTTAGTTAATAATTTATTTGTTAAATCTTAAAAATGGTAGATAGACTTGTAGGAAGACCTAGCCACCCCCTTTGGGTTTGTGAGTTCTCAACCTAAAAATATTATTTTTGGGGTTCACCATATTTTTGAAGTAATCACTAAGTGGGCCAAAAAACTAAGTGAAGATAACTAGATTGAGGTTGGCGGCTCCCTTCCCTTTTATTTCCTTTCTCTGATTTTTATGTGATTTACTTTCAAATTCTTCACTTTTTTTTGGCACGTCTATTATTTGATGACCGGCAAGATGATATCCCTAAAACCATCTGATATGTAAGCGGCTTTCAGATTTTTCGTTTTATTTTTTGGCATAATAAGTGAATAGTTGAGACAGCATTTGTTCAATCCCTTTTTGTATATTTCTCCCTCTCCTGCCTTTCTATGCAAGGGATGTGAAGAGGCTTTGAGTGCTATGCTTGGACGTGAAGAAGGGATGAGGAAAGTTGTTGCAGATATAGATAGAGTGCTGTTGGACATGAGGGTGGTGTTGTTGGAGATTAAAAAAAAAATGGGGCACTGCCGGATGTGGCGGTTGCTATTTTTGAAGATGAAAGATGATGGGGTGATGCTGTTTTTGCATATCAAAGGATGAAAACTTTGATGATTGTCAACCAACTCAACCCCACCCATTCGAATTATTAAAGAATTTATATTTCTTAAACTAATTATAAGAAAATCATGTTTTTTTTTTGTAGACACTAAACAGTTAAAGACACACACGGTAGGCCAACACACACCCTTATGAGACTAAGCCAAATACATCCCTCTTCAAAAGAGCCTAACTCTTGAAGGGAGAGAGGAGCCTTATAAGGGGAAGGAGGTCTACATCGACTTCTGATGGGGACTAATTGGTTATTATATATCCAACCGTCCGAAAGGAATTATATCACACTTATAAAGAAAATCATGTTGAATGATTAGTAGTTACCTAGCTATTCCATATCTTTTTTTGTTTGTCCCAATGTTCATTGTTTCTGAAGTTAGTTTTCCTTTATATTATTTTTCTTCTTTTATCATTTTACTAGTTAGTGGTTAGTACTGGGAGTGAGACCACCCTCATAAGAGGAGCACACCATTCCATTGGAGCAAGCCATAAGTGGTGCATTTATGTTTTCTTAATCGATAAGTTTTTAGTTTTTTTTTTTTTTTAGGGAAATGCTTAACTTACTGTCGCATTAGGGAAATGCTTAACTTACTGTCGCATTAGACTGACTATGTAGTCTAATGTGCAGTCCTCATTGGTCCATGCCCCCTTTCTTACTACACATCAATTATAGTCAAGATTCACTCACTCCTAAGGTTAAGCAATCTAACCTTGGTTTTTAAAAAGAAAAAGAAAACAAAAAATATAAAATTTAATTTCTTAAGCTTAACCATAGTTAAAGGAGTGTTAAAAGGGACATGTGGTCATCACATTAGACTACATAGTCTAATGCGTGGTGTGCTAATCACAGCCTTTTTTATGGTAGCAAATCAAAATATCATTTATTGAATCAAAAATTGCCTTTTTGTTTTTCGCTAGATGTTGGCACAAAAAATGTGTTTGTAAGCCGGTCCTGATTCAAATGGTAGCAGAATCATCACAACATATATCAACAATTTCATAGTAAATAAATAATTTGATATAAGAAAATTGATATGGAAAGAATTTATGTAATTCTAACAAATAAACAAATCATATCTTGAATGTTCTATTTATTTTTTTTCATCTCCATGCATCACACAAGGTGTTTGCTGGTATATGTATATAGCCAAGGGATAAGGAGACACATGAAAAAGAACACATACGCATTCACACAACCCTATAGAGATCCAACAACCACCATCATGAAGGGTCACTAAAAGCAACAATTAAAGCACATTCTCTCACTAAAAAGGGACAGGTAGTTAGTGGAGGTTGGGAGTAGGAAAGGCTTGAGAGTAGGGTAGCATTCCTTTTCTAACAAACATGATGGGTATATTGCATACAAGGATCCAAGTAAGGGTGTATTCAACTCAAGCTGGCTTGAAAGCTCGGCTCGGCTCGATCAAGCCAAGTTAATAAAGGAAGGCAAGGGATTCGAGGCCATATTTTTTGGGTGAGTTAATGATTTTTTTTTCTTTTTTTGTTGGTTATTTTTTGGTTTTGTATTAACAACTTTGAATTTGGTATGTGGGAGATCTTTAGTAGTCTTAGTTTTGATTTTCATGTTTTACAAATTTTGCTCAACTCAGGTTCTCGGGTGTACCCTACAAATAATGATATATATATATAGGAGTTTTCTTATTTGACCTATCTTTTTTTTTTTGGCATGGTGCAATTCAGTTGTCGAGTGATTATAAATTGCGTCTGTTGCTGAATCTCATTGGGACCTTTGGTTATAAAGTTACTTTTGGTTAATATTGAAGGAAGCTAACGCCTATAATCTATCATGAATACTCACTCAGAATCTATATATTCGTTACTAGCAATCACCCCGTGCGATGCACGGGCTATAAAATTAGATGATTAAAATAAAATTAAAATATAAAATAAGAAGAGAAAAGAAGAAGACAGTGGGAAAGAAAGCGTTACCAAGGATGCAAAGACGGTAATCTTTCCTACTTGTAATTTACACATGGCAACATGCAATGGGGTTGGGACATATTCAGTGGGTCTCACCCCTCCTTGTCAAGAAATCAATATGATTACATCTATAAGCCTAACAATCTATACATGTGGGTCAACATGCCCTAATTATATGGGGTTGGGACCTATTCAGTGGGTCTCACCCCTCCTTGTCAAGAAATCAATATGATTACATATATAAGCCTAACAATCTATACATGTGGGTCAACATGCCCTAATTATATGTCATAGCTAGTCAAGGAGGAGAGTTGTCTTCCTGTATTCCCTAACGTTAATATTCTATAGAAAATCAAAGAGTAGTTCCATAATTGAAGAAAGAGAGCACTTAAAACTTACCCCCAAACACTCCCGTCATTTGGTAGGAGACGTCTACCTCCGCTTATTAAGGAAATGACAGAGTTGTAACTCTTAAACAACATAGGCTAATCTAGTTGTTTGAATCTTTTTGAGTTTTCCATGCACTCACAGTAATTTCTGTCAATACAGAGGCTAATCTTCTCTCGTTCACCGCCTCTTGCCCATCACAAAACTCGTTGAATCTCCAACTTCTATCTTAGGTCTCCCCCATCTATCTCTCTTTCAATATGCGAAAAGAAACTCCAAAAAAAATGGAAGATTTGAATTGCAGAGGTTCTTTGATTGCAAAAATATCATGTGGCCTTGAAACACATGGTGATACTTATCCATTCTCAGGTGCGTTGATTGCAGAAATGTCATGTGGCCTTGAAACACATCCTGATGCTTAACCATTCTCATGTGTGTATAATGGGTTTCAATTGCAGAGTATGTATATGTGTCAGTGTGTGTGACATAGCTCACTTTTGCATATAGAATTGAAAAGAAAATTGGCTTATGCTAAATAAGAAATTTAACCAAGGACATCTATTATACAAAGAGGGTCAAAACGGAGTGTTTATGCAAGACCAAATACACGTTGATTAGTGTCTGTTCTAAACCATCCAACTACCCCTACAACTTTTTTGATTGAGCAGATAGAGAGGGAAAGAAAAAGTAATCACAAAAGCTTTTATGAGTAACTAAAGCAAACAACAAAAATACATTAAACTAACCAACAGTTTTCACACAAACAAAACATCGAACACCATTAAAACCAAAACCAATTATAATCAAAGGTTAAGAACACATACGGATGATCATAAACAGAAACTATATTAGCAATAAAGATGAAATTTGTTGATTTTCGCATAGCATTCGCATTGGTGACGCTCTAGACCATACGGATAAAACCACTATAGAATGGTACCATTCAAATTCACGTCCATGATGATCAAAACCATAAAACTTTTTGCTGATTTTAATTATGGGAATGGTTTCTATAGAGGAGAGTGACAGGGGAACGGATAGGGTGAGATTATGAGGAGGGTGGAAGAGAGAGAAACGGTTGAGTTCTTTAATAAGGAAGATGAAGGGATACCCACTGTGAGCATGGGATTTTCACTCCGGGTGTGTCACAAGGAGGGTTATGTTGGGAGTCGCCACTTATTGATTCAGAAGGGATAAGTCCCTTGGATGTGGATAAGGTCTTGGTCTGCGTAAGAGGTCTAGGTAAGAGGTTCGGTTAAGTCCAGGAAAGGTGTTAGGCACCTCAAGACTTCCATTTTACAATGGTTCCCTACTTTCTAGGTATAAACCAAATTTGATCAAACTATATTCAAATGTTTAAGTGTTTAGAGTAATACTAACCCAAAAAAAAAAAAGCTAGCTAACTAGGGTCGAACCCAGGTTGGGTTCCCTACGTACTCACAATGGTGAGATCAGACTAAGCGTAATTCTGGCACATGGGCCTGTGCCAAGGCTAGAGGGATGTGTGTGTACCAAGGGTGGCTAATGATCCAACCCGGAGGTTAGGGTTTAGTTGACCGGGTTGGTCAAGTGCATGGTATGAGCCCGGTAGGCTTAAGGTTAGTCCGGTAGACTAAGAATTAGTCTGGTATACTAAGAATTAGTCTAGTAGACTAGATTAGGCCCGATAGGCCAAGGGATAAGTCCGATAGACTTAAAATATGCCTGGTAGGCCAAGAGTGGCTATTAGTCCAACTCGGAGGTTAGGGTTTAGTTGACCGGGTTGGTCAAGTGTATGGTATGAGCCCAGTAGGCTAAGGGTTAGTTCGGTAGACTAAGGATTAGTCCGGTAGACTAGATTAGGCCCAGTAGGCAAATGGGTAAGTCCGGTAGACTTAAAATAGGCTTGGCAGGCCAATGATACATTTAACCAATGTTAGGGTTGCTAACCGGGTTAAGGGTCAAACTAACCATAGTTAGGATTGCTAACCACAGTTGAGGTATCAAGGTTAGGCCCGATAGGCTAAGGGTTAGTTTGGTAGACTAAGGATAGTCTGGTAGATTAGATTAGGCCTAGTAGGCCAAGTGGTAAGTCCGGTAGACTTAAAATAAGCCCAGTAGGCTAAAGGTAGATTTAACCAAAGTTAGGATTGCTAACCGGGGTTAAGGATCAAACTAACCATGATTAGGTTTGTTAACCACAGTTGAAGGTACCAAGGTTAAGCCCGATAGGCCATGGGTAAGCCCGGTAGGCTAAGAGATTAGACCCGGTAGATCAAAAGAGGGTTTAATTGGGGTTAGGATTACTAACCGGAGTTAAATAGAAAGTCAACCATGGTTAGAACTGTTAATAATGGTAAAGAGGCCAAAGCGGATTCACTTGGTCTCCAAGCAATTTCTAGAATATTTTTAGCATTTTTCCAAGGGTTAAGGGGTACTTAACCATGGTTGGGTTAACCCTGGTTAAAGGTCCAGGCAGGTCAGGGTGGGCCCGAAGACTATGACAGGGCCTAGAGTGACCTCCTACCTAGTTTGGGCCTTGTGCAAAGCTCTTGTTTACAGAAGTTTAATAATGGTGGTAAATGGATTACCGCCATTACTAAAGCATTTCCAGGGGGGTTTGCAGGTCTGGAGGAGGTCGAGGGTGACACCCCTGGGGTCATGGACCCATGGAGTTGATAGAGTGAAGTCCAAAGAAGGTCCTGGGGCTTTGTGGGCCCAGGGAGTGGTTTAGAATGGGCCTCACAATGGGCTGAACACACTGTGTTCGAAATCAAATAATGGTGGTAAATTGTCTACCGCCATTATTGATAATCTCTGGTTTAGGACATGTAAACCATGGTTAAGCAACAGGGTGGACCCTGGAAGGACCAAGGTAGATAGAGGGGAGTTAGGGAGATCCAACCATAACCCTGGAATGGATCAGGACCCACCCAAATGGGTATAACAAGTGCAGCAATGAGGAACACCTAGAATGGCGGTACTGAGTCTACTGCCATTCTAGTATTTTTCCAGAAAATGAAAATTTCCCCCTGAGGTAAGTCTAGGTCATATCCAAGGGATCCCTCATGGACTGAAGGTCCCTCAGAGGCTAAGGAGAATACGTCATGCATGCGGGGGCCTTGTACCCGAGTTGTTAACCTCAAGGGGATTCCCCCCCCCCCATGCCTATGAAGAGGCAGGGGGGACACCTATCCTTGGTTGTAGCTGAACTAAACGAAAGAACAGGAAATAGAGGACCCCTGGAGACCAGGGGTCTTACAATGCCATTAAACAAAAACAAAAAAATGGGTAGGGGTGCTACCCTACTCGGCTAGCTCCAACAGCGGCTTGATACGGTGGTGGTGGGCTGAGCAGTGGGGGTGCAAGGCTAGGACAAGTCAAGACTGCTCTCTGGAGTGTTGGGTTTTATTCTGAATGAAGGACAAATGTTGGAGTTGGGCTCATTGTGTTGCACAGTGAATCCAACAGGGGTTCACTGTTGGAATTTTGGAATGGGCATTAAGCTTGATAAAGGGAAGTTTATATAGAGTTCAAGGGAGACCCAATGGCAGCTAGGGTATTATTAGGGAGGTTGAGAACCCCAGGGGGGTCGAGCTGAGGGCTTTAGGGGGTGTCAGCTACAAATTGCAGAAACTCCAAGAATGGCAGTAATAGTATTACCGCCATTACTAAACTCTTGCTCCAACAGGCCCAAAGGCCTTGTGGACCCATGTTTGGGCCTACAAGATGGTTTGGCCTCTGGTTTTGAGGTTTTTGGGCACTAGGGCTGAACTAGGGTTTACCCAGGGTTTGACCAGGGTTTACTTAGGGTTTGACTAGGGTTTACTTAGGGTTAGGCTAGGGTTTACCTGGGATCAAGTTTGTCCTAGGGTTTAACTAGGGTTTGACAAGGGTTTGACCAGGGTTTACCTAGGGTTAGGCTAGGGTTTACCTGAGATCAGGGTTTGTCCTAGAGTTAGGGGTGATTAACCATGGTTAAGATTTTTAACCATGATTAAGGGGGTGTAAAAAATGAGTGCTTACAGCTACCCTTCTTTGTCGGAGAGTGCCAAGTTGGCAATTGAACGGTAAAGACTGGAATCATCCATCTTTCACATCAAGATTGGATTTCAGGGAATGATGATATGCATGCATGTTGTACAAGTGGTGCAATGTACCTACCTATACCTGCTGGAGATATGGGACTCGGGGAAAGTAGAAGTGGTTAGGGCCACTCTCTGGTGAATGAAGAGTAGTACGGGCTACTTATACTGGGGATTTAATGGATGCTAATGAAAGATGGCATGTTCCAGAGGAGCTAGTCAGATTGGTTGTTATGACATTACCTGGAGGTGCGTAACCAAAACAACCGAAGGACAAGCGGAGTGTCGGAAAGAAGACATGCGGGAGGTGTAACGGTATGACAAATGAGTTATTAAGGTACACGCAGGATGTCGAAGACACACGGGGTGTTGAACGGAGACATGCAGGAGGTAATCCTACTATATGATGAGATTATCAAGGGACACACAGGGTGTCAAAGACACACGAGGTGTTGAAGGGGGACATACAGGAGGTAATACCGCGGTATGACAAGATTGTTAAGGGGCACACAGAATGTCAAGGACACACAGGGTGTTGAAGGGGGACATGCAGGAGGTAATGCCGCAGTATGACGAGATTGTCAAGGGACACACGGGGTGTCGAAAGGGGAACATGCAGGAAGTAATGCGGCGGTATGACGAGATTCTCAAGGGGCACACAGGAAGTCAAGGACACATGGGGTGTCGAAAAAGGGGATATGCAGGAGGTAATGCCGCGGTACCTCGTCAAGGGCCATACCGGATGTCAAAAACACACGGGGTGTCAGAGAGGGACATGTGAGGTGTTGGTATGTTGACAAGGTATGTTATGTCAATGGTACACCTGGAATGTCAGAGACACACAGGGGTGTCGAAAGGGTTGTGGCATGCCCGGAGGTGCTAACCAAATTGATTTTCAGATGACATATCCCAAAGGCGCTAGCCAGATTGATATTGAAGTGGCATGTCTTGAAGGCACTAGCCGGATTGATATTGAAATGACCCAGGGGTAATAGATTTTGATGATGTCATGTAGGGTGTAAAGGTGAGGATGTTTTCTCATAACTCTGCTGATTGCAACTCGTGGGGATGCACGGTGTTGGCTCCTTCTGCTTGTCTTGCCGGGGCTTCTTGATGCTAGTTGGTACGACCAGGTCTCGGTAAAAGAAGCTCTGTTTTGAGAAACATTTTTAGAAAAATGTCAGACTTTTGTAAAAGTTTTTGATTTTAATAGAAAGAATGTTTAGCTAACTTTTAGATTTACCAGGAAATTGCCTTTGTCAAGACTTAGGGGATCTTGTAGTCTGTCTTTTACTCTCGGAGTGTGGAGTATAACCCAGAAGAGGTTTTGTCACCGCTGGGGATGTTTGGGAGGTAGACATGATTGTCTTGCTACTGCTGGAGATTGGGGACTCTAGCTGGGGAGAAGCCTGCTGAAAGCCTCTAGACTCTTGCTGGGGAGAGTGTTGTAAAGGGCAATTGGAGGTTTCTACTAGGGAATTTGATATTGTCATAGATCACTACTAGGGATCTGCTTGGGAGTGGAACTTTGTTGGAGACCATCAACTGTCTGCTGAGGAGTTGTGGCGTCTGTTGGGGACCTGCAGAAGATTGTTGGGAATTCGGCAAGACTGATTACTGCCAGATTTTGTTGTCAAACTGTTCTTCAGCTTTTCTCCATTTTTTACCCTCGGAATTACCAAATCAATAGGATTCGCATAATTTTTACGCAATGAGACTGTTGCTGATTTTTCTCATGCCTACGAAACTGGTTGATTTTTGTCCTTTTTTACCCCTAGTCGCAAGACTAGGTCTAGGGTCACGTGATTTTTGCGCAATGAGGCCGTTGCTGATTTTCACTCATGCCCACGAATTGTTGGGGGAAATAAATCTTCTCCCTTCATTGCCTTAAATGGCACTCTGCCGATGATTTGTGTTCCGCTGAGGATGTAGATGCGATACTGCACTTGCACTCATAGTTTCTAGGGGATTTAGGAGAACTTAGAGTGGGACAAAACGTAGGCTAGGGGACCGAAGTTTGGGACACCCTGGGATTTCTTCTACTGTAGTTGATTTTTACTCTCCTGAGGATTTGTTCCTTAGATTTCCGGTGGAGATTTTTTTTTATCTCTGTTAGGGAAATTTCCTCTTTGATAGAGGCTGACTTCCGGGGGATTGTCTCCGCTGAGGAGAGTTTTGGGGAGATGTTGTCTCTACTTGGGGAAAGAGTCCAGAGAGGTTGTCTCTATGGATAGTCTCTAGCTTTGAGAATATTTCGACTTCTATTTTGGGTTTTCCTTATATGGAAATTTTTATACCCTTGAGAGTTGACTCGGCTGGGGAAGTCAAGAGGGTTCTTGCTCTGTTTGGGGGAGATTGACTTTACGGGGAGACTTGGGAGTGGCTTTGACTCTGCTTGGGGATGATTCAGAAGATATCTAGATCCCTTTAGTGACCGCACCTGATTGTCAGGTTGTCTACGTACCCTTTGCAGGATCAGGTCATGACATAGTTCAAGCAAATGCCGCAGAAGGTAAGAGAGGTTGTCCCTCAAAAGGTTATATGAAAGAATGGTTGTTAGGCTCAAATGATCTAACTAGCGGATTTCATTGAATTGATAAATGGTTTACATTACTGGGGATAAGGAGTGTGCCAAGGATAGCCTCCTGTTATTTCCCGGAGAATCTACAAGTGTAAAGCACCTATCAGATCTAGACCCTAAGTGTGGTATCGTTTAGCTTTGTCCATGTTGACAAGCTCTGAGAGGTCTTCGTCATCCATATGACCGAGTCGAAGGGCGTCCCAGAGAATTTTTCTCAGACGATGTATGAGCCTTTGTAGTTGGGAGTGAACTTGCCCCTTGGGTCAGGGTGATTTGTCAACATTTTTCGGAGAACTAGGTCACCGACTTCAATGCTTCGTGGCTTGAATTTCTTATTGAATGCCCTAAGCATGCGCCTCTAATAGGCCTGAGAGTGGTTGATGGCTTTCTGTCGCCGCTATTCAATCAGATTTAACTGCTCATACCGGGTTTGTGCCCATTCTGCTTTTGAGATTTCTGCTTCTATTAACACCCGAAGTGATGGAAATTCCACTTAAATGGGGAGGACTACTTCCATACCATAAGCTAAGGAAAATTGTGTTGCCCCATTCGAGGTTCGGATGGATGTTCCGTAGACCATGAGTGCATATGGGAGCATCTTATGCCAGGCGGAGTAATTGGTTGTCATCTTCTCTATGATTTTCTTCATGTTTTTGTTGGCAGCTTCCACTCCACCATTGGTCTATGACCTGTATGACATGAAATTGTGATGTTGTATCTTGAACTTCTGGCAGAAATCTGTCATCCCTTTGTTGCAGAAGTTGAGAGCATTGTTTGTAATAATCTCAAACGGAACACCATACCTGCAGATGATGTCCTATTTTAGAAAATGTTGAACCACTGAGGCTGTGATATTGGCATAAGAGGCTGCCTCGACCCATTTCGTGAAATAATTGATTGCTACCAAGATGAATCAATGTCCGTTTGATGCTTTCGGTGCTATGGGTCCGATGATGTCGATGCCCCAAGCTGAGAATGGTCATGGAGCGGTGAGATTGTGCATCCTGATTGGCGGTGCATAGGCATGGGGAACCCCCTAGAGGCTCTAACTCGGGTGCAACACCCACCTAGCTGCATGGAGTGCTCCCCATAGGGTCTGGGGGTCCCTCAGGACATGAGGGAACCCTCAAACCCTTGCAGGTTCAAGGCTAGTGGGAAAAAAATTGTTTTTTTGATTTTTTGCTAGTGGTCGATAATCCCATTACCGACCCTATATATACCTCGCCTGTAACAGCTTCTTAACCCTGGTTAAGTTAGGCCCTAGTTAGTTCCAGGGCCAGGGTTAGTGACCTTAAACCCTTGGCTAACTCCCTGCCAATTTTCAGACCCTAACTCGTGGTCTAGCCCTGATTAACAGGGCCTCCAACTTGGGTTAGCATACTATCGGTAATCTCATTACTGACAGTATTATTTTTTTCAAACAGCTACTTTGGGCCCCTGTAGGGCCCACATGCCTCAAGCCTTAGGACCCATCCTAGGCCCATTGGACTCCCCTAGTCCCCACCTTGCTCCCTGCAAACTTTCTTACCCTGGTTCAACGTTTAACCAGGGTAAAACTTGGCTTCAACCGTGGTTAATAGTCTGTTGGTGGTTTGATTACCGACAAACCCAAAAAAACAAGCTTTGCATATTAGCGGTAATCTGATTATCGCCAATACTGAGACCTTTTTTTGCTGATGTTGGGCCCCTGTGGGGCCCACACCTGACCCTCTTAGGGGCTAAGACCAGGCCCACTAGACTCCTGGTACTCCAAGCTTTCTCCCTGTACTTTCATTTTCCCTAAGGGTGATTCCTAACTGCAGTTAAACCCTCGTAAATGTGATTAAAAATTTGTTGTAATAGAGGTAATCTGATTACCTCCATTCTGCAAAATTTTGATATCGGGCTTTGTGCAGGGCCTTGACCTGGTAGGAGGCCATTCTAGGCCCTGCCACACCTTTTGTACCTAATTTTGCCTAACCTTGACTCTTAACCATGGTTAAAGTGGTTCCCGTTTAACTTTTAACCATGGTTGAGCACCACTTAACCCCATAAAAATTTGAAAAATCCAGAAAAATGCAAAAGACCAAAAAATAAACTTCTTGAGATTTTTAACCATGGTTAGCACCCCTAACCATGGTCCCTTTTTAACCCCGATTAGCAATCCTAACCCTAGGTTAACACACTCCCTTGCCTCTTGGCTTCATCCTTGGCCTACCAGGCTTCACCCTTAGTCTATCAAACTATCTCTCGGCCTACCGGGCCCTTACTTTGTACATTTACCAACTCCGATCAAGCAAAATCCTAATCTACCAGATTAGGTTCATTAGTCACCTTTGGTGCACCCACACACATCCCTTAGCCTTAGCAAGGGCTCAAGTGCTAGAACTACGCTCGGTCTGATCTCACCCTTAATGTGAGTACGTAGGCAACCCAACTCGGGTTTGACCCTAGTTAGCTTTTACTTTCTTCTGGTTAGTATTAACTTAAACACTTGTGTATTTGATTAAAATTGAGACTAGTTTTGACTTAAACCTAGCAAATAGGGAACCACTATAAGTGAAAGTTTCGGGGTGCCTAACCCCTTCCCCGAACTTAACCGAATTTCTTACTCTGATCTTTAATCGGAGACCATGACCTTATCCAACATTTCCCGGGAACTTATCCCTTCTGGACGAATAAGTAGCGACTCTTAACAATCTCGTGAGATTTTCTAGGGAATGAAATCCTGTGCTCACAGCTCTGGCGACTCTGCTGTGGAGTTATCAAGGTTCAACCCGGAACCTAGGTTTAAGCTAAAATAAACTTCAAATTAAACAAATGCCTTAGTATTTAACTTAATACTAAACATTTTTACACATCTTTGATGATTTGTGTGCTGTACATCGCATGCATACCATAGTAGTCTAATCAATCTAATGCCCTTAGACAGGCTTATTACATTAACGACCGCTGGATAATGATCCTCGGTGTCAGTGGCTTAAAAGTCTTGGAGGTCTGTGGAACTTTGCTTGTTGAGTGATGACTCTCAGGGAAAAAAACACGTTTGGGCTAAAATAAACACTTTCCACCAAAGTACTCTCGAACTGAGGGACTATGATTAGGTGACAGTTGGATAATCAGAAAGTTGTTCGAGTCATGATGAATTTCAAACAAGAAATTCATACTCATTAAATTGAGAGATTATCCAAATTCTGGGTAAAATAGTCGATTAAGCTTAAATCCTGCATAGGTGATTTTGAAATCAAATAAATTTAAAAAATATTTTTTTATTAAAATATATTATATTTAATAAAATTTTTTCTCAAAATGTTTTACATGAGAAAAAGTTTCTCACGGCTTAATCAGAAGTCTTAGAAACCCGGATAATGTACAATGGGCTATGAGTTAGATAGTATATTAATCTCGAAGACCCATTATGGATAATGTTATTGGAATGATAAATCGAATTAAAAAGTTTATGTGGCGGGATCCTTTTTGGTTAATGTTCTTATACTGGGATTCAATTGCAACATGGATATCTCGCGTCACTTGCAATTCCAATATCATTCCTATTTCAAGGTCAATGGGATAACATTGGGTAAGCTAGGGTTGGAATGTCCCAGAGCAATCTGTGGAGATGCTCACATAAGAAATACAAGCTCAATAAATAGATTAAATGTTAATCTATAAATTAAATGATTAAAAGTTAATCTTTAATAAATGCATTAAATGTTAATCTATGGTTTAGATTAAATGTTAATCTAAATTAAAGGATAATAATGATGATTATTTAACTAACCCAATATAAGGGGAAATGGGTTTGACCCATATCCATAAAATCCAACAAGAATGGACCTTATTGGTGGGCCCAAGCCCATGGGATTAATTCCCTAGGGTGGGCGCCCATATGGAGATTCCTAATTGGTTAGGAGTTTGTTAGTTAAATAATTACTAATTAATTTTTCCTTATTTTATGGGATTAGATTCCAATACTTGGAAAACAAGAAACAAGGAGATAAAATAGAATTTTATCAAAACTTGGAGTGCAAGACTCCCTTGGCTCACGCCGCCCCCTCTAGCTCACGCCCACCTCTTTGGGCTTTCTAATTTGATTAGAATCGCTAAATGTTAGGGAGTTTGTTGGTATCCCTAGAATCTAGAAAATTAGTTATACCCCTTTAATTAATGAATCCTTTTAGGAAAAAGAATCCTGAATTAGAAAGTTTGTTTTAATTAATGATAAGAGTTATCATTATTTAGTAACTCTTTAAAGGGATAACTTCTAATTGCAGTAGGATTAGGATTTAATCCTAATCTATATATACCCCAATACCCAAAACGTGTGGGAGAATTAATATATTATATTACTTCCCTCCAAACCGTGAGATAGAGAGAGAGAGAAAAAAAAAATCTCTCCCCAATTTTTGTGAGCTTTAAGGGGTCATTCCAAGTTGTTTTTGAAGGCTAGGGTATTGTACCCTAAGGTTTTGTGAGATAGAAAGTCTACTCCAATAATCTTCTTCTCTTTGTTTTCTTCAATACCAAGTAGAGATTCAAAAGCTTCACAGGGATAGCGAAAAACAAGGATCGAGCTTTGAATATTTCTTTGAGAAATCTCTACAAAGAGTTTTGACGGTTCAAGTTGTTTTGTGCTTCACCGGTAAGCATCATTCACTGAGGTAATTACCTAAACATGTAGTTAGTATTCTTTGCTTTTTTTGGTGTAAAGATCTTTGGGATCCAGTTTTCTGTATAAAATTTTTATCTGGATTCCCTTCAAGTGGTATCAGAGCTCATGGTTACGGAGTATTTTTTGTTTGTTTTAAAGGATAATTGATAGATAAAATAATTCATGAGATGAATTTTATTTATTTGTTTATGCTCGTAGTTTTTAATTTTTTATTTGTTCATGAGATGAATAAATAAATAATTATTTTTACGTATTATTTATCGAATTAGATTTGATAATGATAATAATTAAATAATTTTAAAAACTAGATTAATATATGTTTTAATTTATTTTCGAAATAAATAGTTTATTTTGAAATTCCTTTTAAATGATTGGATCACTTAAAATATATTTATTAATTGTTCAAAATAATTAATGAATGATTTTTCTTATAAATAGATTTTATTCAAAAAATTTTAAAACCCTGTTTTGTGATGATATCATATTTAAGATTTCCAGTTCTCTTAATTTTTTATTTTAATCTTGAATAATAGTAGAACCAATCTTTATGAAAGGATCTTGCATTCGAGAAAGGATCTTGCATTCAAGAAGACAATAAAAGATCGTAGAGATTTAAGAAAATCCTATCTTATATTTTAAAAATAATTTTATTAAAATTGTTTGTTGGAAAATATAATGGTTTTATTTTCCGAGTTTGATCTATATAAGATATAGATTTTATCGAGCCAATTGATAATTGTTATCAATTTTTGTCTTTTAAAATATTGGAAAAGGTACTCCATCACCATGTTGCTTCTAATTATATGAGATTCTAGTTATGGGTCAATTTTATTCTATGATAAATTATTTATCATGCATTCATATTAGAATAAAATATGTAGTAGGATTTTGGAAATTTTGTAAAGGGCAAATTCATTCGGTTTCCCTGAAAAGGGCGAATGGAAATCTGGTTTCCCTAATGTCATATAATTTCCATATCATGCATTGATCGAGATGCTGTGAAGGAGGATGCTGCGATGATGATCTCGATAAGATGATAAAGGAAGGGATCGCGAAGGAGTTTGCAAGTTGCCTTTATTCTAATCTCATTCTCTTGCATCCATGCATTTTATTTTTATCAACCAATAACGATTAATCTCATATAATGTATATTCTTGTTTATAATCATAAGATGATATCTGTTGTTTATTCATGTTTAATTATTTTGTTCACATAATTTCCCTTTATATATCATGTGTATATAAGACTGGGGATAAGTCCCTAAGTATTATGATCTTCTACCATACACTATGTGATCTTATAGTGGGGAGTGTGAGTAAGCTGACAGGCCAAAGTCGGGCCCAATCTCTCTCACCTATGTAAAAACATGGTGAAAACTTTATAAGCAAATAGTAAGAGCAACAACGCCAAAGCGTGAGCTTTCGCTAGGTGTTTATTAGGTTCATGGTAGGTGGGCACATAAATAAGAGATGTCAGGCAATAATGCCAAAGCGTGAGTATAACATCTCTTATAGATCATACAGTAGATCGAATGCTCCAAGATTCACAAGATGAGATCTGTGAAAGTGGAGAAGATAGATTCTATCTGCCTATTCAAGGCAATGTGATGTTGCACCCAAAGGCGGGATTACATTATGCCAGTGACTAGGTATTCGATGTCAATTGATTCTTCCTAAATTGGCAATACTATTAGAAACAGACCCATAATCTAATAGTAATTAATGAATTCAATATATCCCTAATACTATCTTTATTTTGTCATTTGATTAGATCATGACAGGCCTTCACCCTTTAATTGAAATTCTTCGTGATGAAAAGTTAGTTGGAACTAACTATGTTAACTGAAAAAGAAAAATTAGAATAGTATTTGCCGCAGATAACCTTGACCTGTGTCTTAAGACACCAAAACCTGAAATTCCTAAAGATGCATCACCGGCCCAAAAGGGTGAGTTGGAGCATTGGGAGAGGTCCAATCAGATGACCAAGTGTTACATTCTGGCTTCAATGTCTAACATTTTGCAAAGCCAGTATGAACACATGGATAAAGCTAATGACATTTTGCAAAACCTGCATGGGATGTTTGGTGAGCAAAATAGGTCAGCTCGACAAGTAAAGTTGAAAACCCTTATTAACACCAAGATGGTTGAGAGAACTCCAGTCAGAGAGCACATCATAAAGATGATGGGTTTATTGAATGAGCTGGAAATTCTTGGTGGAGAGATGGATGTCATCACTCAGGTTGACACTGTTTAGCAGTCACTCCCTTCGTCCTTCAATGCGTTCGTGTTAAATTATAACATGAACAAGAATGAAATGTCACTAAGTGAACTCATGAACCCACTTGTGGCTACAGAAGATTTGATCAAAAAGTCAACAAATGATAAAACTTTAATTGTCGATAAACCTGATACCTCCAAGCGATCTAAAAAGTTTTGAAAGAAGAATAAGGGCAAAGGTAGATTTAAAGACAACAGGGGTAAGGCAAGAGTTGCCAAAGGTTCTTCAGGAGATGCTGGCAAGGATAACAAAGGCAAGGGAAGGTGTTTCCACTGTGGTAAAATAGGCCACTGGTAAAGGAACTGTAGGACTTACCTCGCAACTCTTAAGAAAGGTGGTGCAAATACTCAAGCTATGAGATGCTTTGAAATATTAATTGCTGTTGAGTCAAACTTTTTGGATGGTCCTCCTAACTTATGGTGCGTGGATTCTGGATCCACTGTACATATTTACTATTGTTTGCAGGGGTTCAAGGAAACTAGAAAGCTGACCAAACAGGAGCAGAAGCTTAAAGTTGGCTCGGGTGCAAATAGGCATATTTACTCTTTATTTACCTTATGGAAAGACATTAGTTTTAGAAGACTATTTTTATGTGCCTAGTGCACACAGGAATTTGATTTCAGTATCTAGACTTTTACTTTGTGGATTCTCTATCATTTTTAATTCAATAGTTGAAATTAAGAAAAATAGAATGGTCTTAATTACTGGTAATCTTATCAACGTATGGGAGAATTAATATATTATATTACTCCCTTCCAAACCGTGAGATAGAGAGAGAGAGAGAGAGAGAGAGAGAGAGAGAAATCTCTCCCTAATTTTCGTGAGCTTTAAAGGGTCATTCTAAATTGTTTTTGAAGGCTAGAATATTGAACTCTAAAGTTTTGTGAGATAGAAAGTCTACTCTAACAATCTTCTTCTCTTTGTTTTCTTCAATACCAAGTAGAGAATCAAAAGCTTCGCAGGGATAGCGAAGAACAAGGATCGAGCTTTGAGTATTTCTTTGAGAAATCTCTACAAAGAGTTCTGACGGTTCAAGTTGTTTTGTGCTTCACCGGTGAATATCATTCACCGAGGTAATTATCTAAACATGTAGTTAGTATTATTTGCTTTCTATGGTGTAAAGATTTTTGAGATCCAGTTTTCTACATAAATTTTTTATCTGGATTCCCTTCAATTTTTGGGCACTAGGGCTGAACTAGGGTTTACGTCCTAGGGTTAGGCCTAGGGTTTGACTAGGGTTTGACCAGGGTTTAACTAGGGTTAGGCTAGGGTTTACCTGGGATTAGGGTTTGTCTTAGTGTTAGGGGGTGATTAACCATGGTTAAGATTTTTAACCATGATTAAGGGGGTGTAAAAAATGGGTGCTTACACCCACCATTTGCAACAAACAAAAAGGTGTGACCATTTCCGTTTTGAGAAAAAGTTGAGGAAGAGGGACTCCCGTAACCATGGGAGTTGTGTCTTTTAGTGAGAGAGAGATTGGTTTGATTTAAAATTTGTCATTTGGAGTCTCAGAATAAATGAGTCTTGGGTAACTTTATGGGAGAGATGAGCGGTTATTACATCGGAAGAGGAAAATAGTTTCTTTAGAAAAAGAGTTCTTAAAACTCTTGGTAGATGAGATAGAATTTAATTGAGAAATATAAAAAGAGACTTAATGAAGGATGACGTGGCAACCAAAAAAAACAAAAAGAAGATCAAATAGGGGTGCCACGTTGGCACCCCTATTTCTTTAGTATAGATGTCTCAAGGTAATTGAGAATTAGTATTGAGCATGTAGTGTTTGTTACAACAAGTGAACGAAAGCGGGGGTATACTATATGATCACTTTTTTCTTTTTCTTTTTTCTTAACCCGGGGTGTCCCCAACCCTTCGGGTCAGGACTAGATCCGTGGGATGTGATGAAGGCCCGTAATCCACCCCACCAAGAAAATCATAAAAATCTGGACGAGACTGGCCCCAAAAGGCTATATGATCACAATCAATAAAAAAATTATGTTTTGCATTTCCTTCTATGTCAACTTTTTTTTTATATCCTAATACGGTTAGGCTGCAATTTCAGTTAGTAGTGTTAGTATTTGTTCATTGGTTAGAAATTAGATGTCTAGCATTATAGTTGGGTTGAACAACAGACTTTTCAACTATCAAACCAATTAGTGGGAATCGATTCTAGACCACCCCAAGTGGGGGATATGCACTATTGTGACCCAAAATCCCACCTAGGAGTTATGAGACTTTGGTTTGTGACTTAGCATATCAAACCATCTTGTAAAACACACAAGGCATATTAAAAGCGGAAGCTGAAAATTTCTTTTATACATGACTTTATTCCAAGTGCTTTAAAGATATATCAAAAGTAATAAGTGGACATTCCCACTTAACAAAAGGCATATACAATCACTCCCTCTTGTCACTCAACAATAATCGAGATAGGGCCACATATCGAGTGCCCTCTCTTCCTCCGTATGATCCTGAGTAAGCTCCTCCTCCACGTAATCTTCTTCGACCATGGTTGATAGGTGCATAATTATACATATTTAAGCACCTCAAACTATACATGTTAGTTCCTTTGAGATTATTATGAAACTGTTTTATGGTACTTTAGTTTTTTTCTCTATTTCAGGTTCAAATGAAGAAAAATAGCTAACATGGCACTGAATGGACCTTGAAAGCTAAAAAAATTCATCACTCATGAGAAAGCAAAAGGGAAAAGAAGAAGATCAATAGAAGTTGTAAGCTACGAACGTTCGTAGGACATCTACGAACGATCGTAGGTTGACATTTACCTTGGGACGCGTGCATGTAAAAGCTTTTTCCCTCAGCCCTACTCTAGAGGATTGTTATTCCACTTTTTAGAGGCGGGGTATAAAAGACAAGTGGGAGGAAAACCCTAACTATCACTTCTTTGACCTGGAGATTTGAAAGTGGCTGGGGGAGAGAAATCAAACAAGTGTCGAAGGTTCATCTTCAATAACCATGGAGTTCATCGCCTTCGGGATGAACTAACTTCACCCTCTAGGGTTTTGATAAAACCCTAGACGAGTATTGTATTTCTGTTTTTATTTTTAGTTCATTTCTTGTAAACATTTGATTGCATAATAAAGGGGGTTGCTTCGACAACCAAATTTAACGATAATATTTATTCTCAATGGTGTTTTTCCTTGTCTTAGGTTTAACTAAATTAAGTTTAAAATCAATCTAGATTAGTTTCTGTGATCCTAATCGTAGATGTTGTGCAATGGTGCCTAATGATTAAGTGACTAGATTTTAGGATGCTCTATACCTAGAGAAGATAAGTGATACCACAACCCTAGATTATTGTAGATCACTTGTGTCGATCGCAGATAGGCATGCCTTAGATCTAATTACTTGAGATTTTTCTAAATTTGTTGAGTAGGGACTTGTAGTCGCTCTCAACCTTGATGTTTATGAGTTTAAGGACTTTAAATGATTACATGCGATGCAATATTAGGCTAGAGGTGGATTCCTCTACCCTAGACTTCTCCCATATTTTCACAAACTCTTTGAGCTGCTTTCTGGTTTAGATAATTTAGTTTTAATTGAGATCAATCAACAATCAACTCTTCAATCTTCACTTTAATTTAATTTAAGAAAGATAATAGTTAGACCAGCGCAATTCTCTGTGGTTCGACCCTTGCACCACTATCTTACGGGATTAATATCATTTGTAAGGTATATAATTGAGCAATCAATGGTCTAGGAGCACATATATCAAAAAGACCTGTTGAAAGTAACAGTTCAGTTGAGCATGGAATACTCAACATATACAAACTACTAGCTAACAGTGTTATAACATCATTAATCACATGTTAATATGTAAAGGTATAATAGTTCATCATATAAGCAAACCCAAACGTAGAAATCATACTTCAAGTCTTATCTTAAAATGTGCATAACTTTCAAAACATTTGCCTTATGAGCTTTTGTAGAAACCAAAACCTCGTGAGAATGTAAAACTTATCTCCTGAGTTATTGTGAGAATTAAGGTTCTTATGAGATCTTTGAGCTTATGAGAATTGGACTTATGAGTTTCTGATGAGATCTTGGAGTTCTTATGAGCCATATGAGATCCTTATGAGCTTACAAGTTCCTTATGAACCTTATGATTAGTTCTTATGAGCTTATGAGATCATACTTTGAGCCAGACATTAGCACCCGTGAAAAGACTTAGAGCCGGGTATATAAATACCCTTCATCGAATACATAGAAATGGGTTGTCATTATCCTTGACTAACTTCCCTGTTGGCATTATCAACTTTCTTATGAGATTACTTTGAACTGGATATGACATATGCTTGGTTATGCCTTATCCTTGATCAATTCTCAGTTTGGCTTTATCAATGCTTATGAGGTTGTGAGCTTTCTGGTTTACTTATAAACTTTGCTTATGAACTTTCGAAACTTATGAGAAAACCTCGATCATACAAAACATATAGTGCATAGAGTACTTGTGAGCATCATGGTAGATGTAGAAAACCTTTAAACATCAAGACTTAATCATGAGATTTCATTCATAGCAATTAGCTTAAAGACTTAGGCTTCACATATAGAGTTTATCACAACACAAGCCATTCATCATACTTTTCTTAAATAATTTATAATAGGGGTAGATAGTAGAGTGTATCTACCTTTTGAGATCGATTCCCTATGGTCAAGCACTTTAGAATGGTTTGAAGACTGAAAACCAAGCTCCAACTTCGATCCCAAGCAAAACCTTAGCTTTCTCTCTCAAAAATCTCTCTCACAACTCTCTTAGAGTCTTAGTACTCAAACCCACGAGTTTGGGGCCTTATATAGGCTAAGGGGTTGACAAAACCCCTTAATACCCTTAAAAATATCCTAAGGAGGTCGGCTAAGGCACAAAAGTAGAGGAGCGGTCGACCAGTGGTGTCGAGCAGTCGACTGGTCGCAAAACACCCCACTGGAATTTTTCCCCATACAAAAAAAAGTGCGATGAGCAGTCGACTAGTCGCCTAGCGGTCGATTGCAGGTCTGAGCAGTCGACCGGTCTACCTTGTTTTTGCCCATTTTGACTGTTTTTCATACTTTAACACTTAAGAGTAGTATTTTATACTCTTCGTCTTGTGATTCCAAGCACACACCCTATTTACACATAAACATATACATACTTGCATATGAAGTCCAATACCAACACTTAAGAATATTTTATACTCTTCGTCTTGTGATTCCTAGTACACACCCTAC
Organism: Tetracentron sinense; assembly: GCA_015143295.1. Lineage (NCBI taxonomy): Eukaryota > Viridiplantae > Streptophyta > Magnoliopsida > Trochodendrales > Trochodendraceae > Tetracentron > Tetracentron sinense. Next base: position 11,006,518 of record CM026556.1, on the reverse strand, counting down.
CTACACATAAACATATACATACTCGCACATGAAGTCCAATACCAAAATCATCATTCTCATTAACAAAACACAAGGAGTAACATGGGAGTGCTTAGCCTTTACAAGCCTTATGCACAGACACTATGCACGGGCACTATTCACATGCACTATTCATAGCACTATGCCCCATGAATTCCAGGGTTCTACATACCCTACCACTGGTACCAATGGGTAGGTATTCTATATCAACTTTTACTTGAACATCAACAACGTGATGTGTTGGATGGTTGGTCCTTTGTGGGTTTTCAAGGGTCATGACCCTCATGTAGAGTAGAATTTTGAGGTCCACTTATGATTTTTGGATTCTTGTTTAATGGAAGTGTTGTTTTGAGTTTTATTTCTATGGTCTTTGGTATTTTTGTCAAAAGAAAATTATTTATTTATTCATTTATCTTATTGATAGCATGATGTCTGAGCTTTATCTTAGCAATGACAAGGACATTATTATTCAATTCAAATATGTAACGAAATGAGAAGCAAAATAAGTAAAAATTAAGAGAGGCCAGAACTATAATTTAATAAAAAATATATATACAACAGTTAGAGGGTGTTCGGCAACTCTAATTTGAAAAAAATAAAATGTTATTTCAAAAAATATATTTAATAAGGCCTATTCTAATTAAGAATTATTAATCAAGAATTTTGTTTGTTATTTTAACTCTTTTATAAGAGTCTAAAGTCTCATTTAAAAATGATCGAGGGTAAAAGTCAGGATATTGAAAAGATTTTAGGGACAACATTATCCATTTTTGAATGGTTTATGTAAATCATTTGCCTTCTTAACCTTTTAAAAAAAAATTTCAAATGTTTATTTAGGCTTATATCTGAAACGTAAAGACTAAAAATAAGCTTTTGGCCAAACAGTCTATTCTCTTAATAATAACTTATGTTCTAGAAAAGAGACTAATCCACTCTTATTACAAGAGTTACCAAACATCCCCTTAGTTACGTTTTGCTAGGTCCTTATGGAAAGGTTTATTTTCAACTCCTTCCAGTCATATAGCTGAAGTGGATGGAGGAATTATCCATATTGCCTAAACCAAAGGGTCCCGTATCAAGTATAATTGATGGCATGGATTAGCTACTTCAGCCGTGGCAAACAAACTCATGCAACATCATGAAACGAAGTCTATTGTGTCCAAATAAAATACATTGTACTTTTCTTAATTGCATTAGATTAGGTGGGGATGGAATAGTACTTGTGCTAACTAGGTGTAGCAATAGTTAAAAACCGGACTAGTCATCAAACCGGTTGGGTGACCGGTTCCGGTGTAGCACTGGTTAAAAACCGGATTGGTCATCAAACCGGTTGGGTGACGGTTCCGGTTTGATCGGTTCAACCGGTCCGCAAATAAACCCCTTGAATCTACAAGTCCAATCTAGAAGGAAAGTAGAATGGTCTTTGCGAAGCAAAACAAGAACTTCTGATCTCTTCTTTAGTCAAAGTCTATTTCCTAGCTCTTCTTTAATTAAAAGGTCTATTTCTTAGCTTTTCTTTTGGTAGACGTCTAATCAAAATTTCACTTGAAAGAAAAAATATTAAAACAAGAAAGTAGCGAAAATTTTAAGGCTCCGGATTACCTCTGGTGGATGCTCGAGGTCCCACCTCGGGCATTCACACATCAATGGACATGTGGCGATAAATAGGGAAGAGATATTAAGTAGAAAGAAGTCAAAATCATAGGGAAAAAATGAAATGACTCCTCCCCTTTTTATCGCCACATGTCCATTGATTTGTGGATGTCCGAGGTGAGACCTCGGGCGTCCACCAAAGGTAATTCAAAGCCAAATTTTAATACTCATGTCAGTATGTCACTTCTCATGTCAATATGTCACTTCAAAATCAATTACTAAAAATTCATATAGAAATTAGAAATCATGAGTTCTCAGCTAACTCTTCTCCTTCCCTCCCAAGATACCATCATGTCTGCGAGGCATTAGATCAGACCCTTGGCACCGACGGGCTATCAGTTGAACAATGATGAAGAGTCAAAGATGCAGCTGCTTATGTGGATACGCCATCGGAAGTATATCAAATGTTGTGTCTATGTGCATAACCCTTATGTTAGGTAACAAGACAACGACTCTATATAACTCTATACAACTGGGGTAATCTCAGGGCAAGCGAAGGCAAGACGTTCATTTTTTTTTTTGGAAGGCACTACAGTTACCTGAGAAATTGTCCCAGTCAGTATTATAACCGGTCACTGGTTCTACCAGTTACCGGTTCAATCAGCCGGTTCTTACTATTCTTACAATTTATTACGGTTTTGAATTTAGTCTGGTTTTGGAAAATTTGAAAACCGTTCGGAGCGGTTCCCAGTTTTACAGGTTCGACCGACTAGTCCAGTTCAGTTTTGAAAACAATGAGGTATAGTTTTCATTCACTGTAGGCATACATGTACATTTCTTTCGACTCCTTATTTTTGGAGCAAACACCTATCAAGCTAGGACCTTTTTTTGTACTAGTTATAGAACCTAAGTCCTCCTCCAAAGGGGACATACGTCCTACCACTAGAACAAACCAGGGGCAAACCAAGACTTCTTACCCATGTCTTTTGGCATTCTCGTTTATTGACCATTTGGATTCAAATAGTATCAAATTATATGTTTTATTGACAGATAACGTTAAACTTTACATATTACTAGTGTCTCAACACCCCTCTATGGTGTGGCCTGTTTGGGCCGACTAGGCCCGATTAATAAAAGGACTAGGTTGTAGCCCATTTATTAATCAAACTGAGCTGTGACTAGGGATGACAAAGGGTCAGGTCAGGTCAGAGCAGGGCAAGGCTTAGGTCTTACTAGGTCCGGCACTCTTTCACTAGGGTGAGGCCCTAGCCCTCAGAGGGCCTAACCTGGCTAGGCCCAAGCCCTACTCTAAAGTGTCAGGGCTAGAAGAATAGAAAAATCATGTTTTAGCTAGTTTTTCTACATTTATTGTCAAGCTAATATACAACCCTCCTCCTTTATTCGGACTTGGGATCGACAATGCAACCCAAAGAGAAACATGATTGAATTTTAGTATCGTTAGATTGTTAGTATTAGTACACCCCCAATTGTTACCGTTAAATTGTTAGTATGAGTAGTGTTTGTATTTACAACTTACAAGTAATAATAACATTAAAAGAGTCTAGAAAGAGTCCACACTAATAGTCTCTTACACATACACACAATAAGTCTTGGCCCGTATCAGATTATTTTTTATATGAAAAAAGGAAAAGCATTATAAGTTACTATATTAGAGAGATTCTAGAAAGAAACTACACTACATGTTAAACATACAAACAATAAGGCTTAGCCTCTTACCTTATTATAAGTCTTAAATTATTATATTATATATATAATACTATATATTATATATGATGTAGAATATAGAATGGAAGATCAGGCCAAACTGGGTTGTGTGCTTATCAAGCCCGGCCCTCAAGTAAGATGACCTTCCAAAATTGGGTTTGGCTTGGCCCTAGGGCTTATTAAGGAAAAAAAAGCTCTATATTTTGCGGGTTTTGAAGGCTTGGTAGGGTCGGAGTATGTAGAACCCCGGAATTCGAGGACACTGTTCATATGAATAGTGCAGTGAATAGTGTTTGTGTGCAGTGCATGTAAAGGCCTAAGGCCTACCATGTGTTCTTGATATTAGAAGAAGTGAAGTGAAGGTCTTATATGTGTATGTTGAGTCTTGAAACAAGAGTATAATAATACTCAAGTATCTAGGGTATAAAATACCTTAAGTATGAATGTAGAACCCCAGGAACCCATTTCACAATGTTGTGAATAGTGTCATGGGCACAAGTCTTATAAAGGCCAAGGGTCAATTATGTAACTTGGTTTATGAGGTATGATAAGAGTAGTCTAAGTGTTGTTTTGGGGTGTTTGGAATGAAGAAATAAGAGTATGATATACTCTAAGTGTCGAGAATGAGGGATGTCTTTACATTCCCTCAGCTTGTGGGAGCTCTAGTTTTGTCGTCACTAATTGGAATTGAGTGATTCTTGAACCATTAGAAAGATAGCAAATCCCTCTTCGAGATTTATGCTTCGCGTTTTTTCATATTTTGAGCATAAGTTATGTCAAATATAAGGTTTCCGAAAGGTGGTTTGCGGTCAATTCAGCAGTCATTTTGGACCAGTCCACTTGTGGGCCCATTTAGACTATGAAAAACTCAAAATTAGGAGTTGTACAAAACATGAAAGTTGTTCTCCTTTGAAAGAAGAATCCAAACCAAATTGAATTGTTAAAATCCGATAAGCAATTCAAAAGTTATGGCCGAAATACTAAGATAATAAAAACGATAGGAATGAGGACCAATCCGGTCGACCGGATTTGTGACCGGTTGACCGGTCACCTGTTCATTTGTGCTCAGGCCGACTCCCAGAGATATTTTAAGGGTGGTTTGGGGTTTTGGCAACCCCCAAACCCTTATATAAACCCAAGAATTTGTGGGTAAGGGTTCTGAAACCGTAGAGAGAGTTTGAAAGGAGTTTTGAAAGAGGAAGAAGAAGAGAAGGTTAGTTCTTCTTGGATTGTTCTTAGCTTGGGTGTTGGCTTGAGTTGTGAACCAAAAGAGAAGATCATTTCTCTGTTAAGGTGTCTTCCTCGGTGCATTCTCAAGCGAATTAGACCTAGAGATTGATCTAGGAGAGGTAGAACAAGCTACTAACTACCTTGTTATAATTCATTCATGCTTAGTATTAGTAAACCATGATTTTGGATGTAAATTTGTAGAAAGCTAAGCTTTAACTTTGTATGTATATCCTATTAGCATGATTGAAATGAAATAGTAGGTATTGATGTATGTTTTTAAGAAAACTAAGGCATGTAGTCTTATATGCATATGCTATTGAAGGAATGAAATGAAATTGGGAATTTTACTATACTTAATGAGTCAACCTTGCTACCCTATTAATCACAAATGATGTATATTATCACCATACTTTTATGATGAGTTTTAGATTAAGCATAAATATGAAAAGAATGGTTTAACCGTAAAGTAAGCTTAGAATTATGATTTTTACAAAATAAGCTAAGTAGCCCATGTATATTCTATGATCACTCCATGAATGAAATCCCATGATCTATTTCGATGTTTTCAATACTCACTATGAAGAATGATGCTCATAAGGTGACTCAATGTTTACAAGCTTCCACGAATACCATTATGTTCACAAGCACTCTATGCAATCTATGGTTTTCTAAGTACTCTACGGCTCATAAGTCTCTCATGTCACTATGATTTCTCATAAGAACGGTATATCAAAACATTCATAAGAATTTCTAAGCACTCATAAGCTACCAAGATCATAAGCATTGATAAAGCCAAACATTGGGTTGGTCAAGGGTAGGGTATATCCAAGGATATATCATATCTGGCTCTAAGTAATCTCATAAGAAATCAGGATCATGGCAGCCCACTTCGATGTATTCAATGAAGGGTATTTATATACCCGGCTCTAAGTCTTTTTATAGGTGCTAAGGTCTGGCTCACAAGAAAATCTCATAAGTCCCACAAGAAATCAAAGAGGTTGGTAGCCCAGGGTTGTGCAGGTGCTAACCTCTGGCTCACGAGAACTCATAAGAACCTCACAAGCTCATAAGTCTCATAAGTGAATGCTCACAAACTCATAAGTGCTCTAAGACTTCACGGCTCACACGAATTTATAAGAACTCTAAGGAACTCAAAGGACTCACAAGAATTGATTCTCATACGCTCATAAGAACTCTATAGAACTCTAAGAACTCATAAGACTTGATTCTTATACGCTCATAAGACTCATATGGTTTTGAATCTCATAAGTTAAAGGCTCATAAGAGACTCGTAAGACTCATACGATATTGAGCCTAAGACTCCAAGCCCAAGGCCGCCCAACTATTTAATTGGGCTAGGTTCGAGGGAAGACATTCTTCCACTTTTTTGCATTTTTATCACATTTGGAAGGAACGCCTAGCCCCACCTAGTCCCAATTTGGGATTTAAAGAATGGACCACCTTAGAATATCCTCAATTACAATCTTCATCACTTATGTTGAAAGCTGCAACCCCTATTGAGTCTACATTATTGTTAAAGAATACATTATTATAAACCAACTTTCTTACCCATAGGGAAAACTCTTGGGTGAAGGGATCAATAGAACTGATCTCACGGAAAAGTTAAACAAGCACAATAAAAAGAGTACACAAGAGAATTTACGTGGGTCGGCAAATAACTTGCCTACGTCCAAAGGCCAAGATCCAATTACTTCTTCCCTTTAAGAGAAACTCGTACAAGAAATACTCTCTCCTCTCAGATTAAATCTCAACCTAAGCCCAGAGACCTTTGTACACCTCTCTCAAGTTACATTCTCAATGAACTCGAAGAATCTTTATCTCCTTTCCCCAAACATTTCTCCAAGACCTAGAGTGCTTATCAAGTTCTATTCATTCACACACTGAAACCTTAGACCTATAATAACATATATATATATATTAGGGAGTCTTAAATTTGAGCCACATGCTCAATAATCTGCACATTGGTGAAAACTTCAAGCCACGCCACAACATCCCCCACCTTAGATTGAATGCCACGACCAAAACTGAGAGAACCGACTTGCTAATCACCAAGCAAATCTCTAAGACAGAACACCACATCACCCATGTTTGGGACGCACTTCCATCTCGAATTAGAATCTCTTTCATGATTCTATGACCCCATTTTCAAATACTGTAAATCCATTTGCAAATACCGAAAACAATCCTTCCTTTGGCCTTACCCGTCTCTACATCAACTGCGAAAGAGACCCACCAGCTACACACACCCTCGAATCACACTAGAACGCCATCTACCTGATTCAATCAAACATGGCCAAATGCACATGTGTAACATGACAACCGTCCTCCCATCTAGAAGAACCTCGGACAAGGACATATACTTGTCCTCTCTGCTGAAGGCACATCAACATCTCCTTCCTTTCAGAAACCCTCTGGAATACCTGTCTCCACACTGAATTCGAAAGATACCTTAGGTAAGCTTCATACCCTCTGCACAACATCAGGTTTCCAATTCCTGTAGACTCTAGAGTAGCTCCACCTACAACTGTATTGTAAAGAGTCGCATTTATTTTATGTCATTCTTGTAAATAATAAGGGTAATTTAGTCAAATTAATCATGTGATGCGTATGTTGTGATAATTAACATTTATTAGTGTTTAAAAAGCATATGGGATAAATTAAATTAAGAAAAAAAAGGAAAAAAGGGCAAAAATAAAGAGTATGGGCAAACCGATCGACCAAAATTCAAAACCGGTTGACTGACTAGTGGGAAACCCAAAATAGGGGCCCTCTAACCGAAATCGATCAATCGAATTTATTAGATTCTGAAAAAATATATATAGAATCTGGGGGCTTCCAATCCACACCAATCGACCAACTCCCAAACCAGTCTACTGGATTTCGGGATTTTTGCTTTTAGGTGCGATTTTTAGGGGTATTTTACGGTTTTAAAAACCCTAGTCCTAAAAATAGTCTCTAATTCGTGAGTTAGGTTTTTTTATAGAACCCTAAAACCCTTGGATAGAAAAGAGAGAAAAACTCTAGATTTCTAAGAGTGTTTGTAAACGCAAATTTCAAGCGGTCTTTTGATAGTTGACATCTTAAACCTTGCGGTCAGATTATCTCCATTATTGTATGGAGTTTATTATTTTATATGGGGGACTATCCATATTGTTAATTACATTCCCGATTTGGGGAAGAACCTCTGATTGAGAAGAAGAAATAAAAGAAGAACAAGATATGAATAAAAATAATTTATTTATTCAAAGGAGTTGCCCAAATCCCATATTGGGGTTACAGATGCCTCATTGAAGTCTTTGTATCAAGAAAAAGGAAAACGAAAGAGAGGTGGCCATATTGAGGGGTTCACCTGCTGTTCTTCATTAATGGGAGATCCTTCTTTTTCGTCGGTTGCTTGTTTTATTCCTGTAAAAGAAAAGAAAGTTCTGGGCTTTTGATTTTTCGTTCGTGAGAGTTTCTTGTGAGAAACTACCTTTTTATAGATTTTAGAGAGTCCTTTTTGCACTCCCCTTTGACTTCCTATTTTTGGAGAAATTAAAAGAATTTCCCTTCTCTTGGGGAGGGAACATCTGACAGCTGGTTTCCCTTATCTTGGGAAACCTTGGACGTACAAGAGTCCTTTTTCTTGAAGGACTCCAAATTGGTTTCCTTTTTGGGGAACCTGGGAGGATAAGATATTTCCCCTAAAAAGGAAAAGAATCTTATCTTCCAAGAAAAGTGAAGAAATTACTCCTCCTTTCGGATGAGGTGCTATATGACACTCTTTCATTGGGAAAGAAGAGGGGATCTATATTTTGGGATCCCTAAAAGCTGACAGAGAGTCCCTTTTTATCAAGGATTCTCTGTCACTTGGCAATCAGGTACTGGCTGCCAGCTGGGGAAAGTAGTTGACCTAGGTCCAAGGCCTATTTGGGCCGCGAACTAGGTCACTAACCTTGGTCAATTCGTAAAATAGAGGGGTGGGACAATTGGTCATGCCCGTGGTCTGGATCAAGTCCTGGCCATTTATGGCCATGGACCAGGTCCAACAAGGGCTAGCCTTTGGCCAGCCCGCAAGGGCCTCAGGAAGTTTGTCCACGGGACTTACTCATAAAGTCACTCTGCGGGGATCAATTAGGACTGGCTTGTGGGCCAATCTGCAAGGGTCTATTTAACTAGGTCTGTCCGCATAAACAGACCAAGGACACTGTGGGTTTGGGCTTGGCGTGGTGCACACATTCCTCCTTTGATTTGGTGTGAAATAGGCGCATTGAAGTTGGTGAACCCCCACCTCAATCAGGCGTAACAATTTCGCTGCCCACAATGTTTTTGCTTGTGAAGGAGGAAAAACTTAGAAATCACCCAGGAGCCTTCCTCGGGTGATTTGGATTATAGGGAAATGATCCCAAAGGTCGATATACCTTCTAACCTAACTCTACTATGGTTTTTGTATGATTAAGCTTTCTTGAGTAAAGATTATTAGATGTTTTACATGATTATGGGTAGATTGTTGTTCATGGCGCATAAAATGGGATCTTGCATGTGTTTAGGGGTTTTAACAAGCATTATATGGGTATTAAGGGTTGTAGTTTGATGTTTGATCCTATTTATGTTAAAAATGGAGGATCAGAAATGATGGTGGATGTGTTGGTGAATTTTTATGGTGTATGGATGGTTGTGAATGGATGATGAAGTGGTATAATGGAGGAAGGGTAATTTGTGCATAAATGGTGGAATGAATGTGTTAATAAAAATGAATGGTGGTGTTAAATGCTCATGGTCATGTTGTAGAAATTGTTAAACTATGATGAAGTGATATTTATGATCGTCATGATAAGTTATGCCCTAAGTACTTTGTATGGTGATCGACATTTGGGTAGGCCAAAATTTAGAGAAAGTCCTCCAGACTGGGAATTCTCTAACCATCATGGTATGGACCATGTTGGAGTTTCTATGGTGGAGGATCGGGATCTAAGGGATGACCCTTAGTAACCCAAACCATGCATATTGCTTCCCACTCCCGCTCTCAAACCTCGCTCTCATAGTTTGAGAGCAGATTCGCCACTGGAGCGCAGTCTCTCTTCTCTGAAAGCGCGATTTCGAATCTTATAGATCATGGTGCATGTACCAAGTGAAGAAAGAGGAGGAGTTGAGATGGAGAAAGCAGCAATCAGCGAAGAAAACCACCGGCGGTATTGTCTCTGCAAGTAGCTAGATTTCGGAAGAAGAGACCGACGATCTCTTTCTTTTTTATGCCAAATACCCTTTTTACCCTTAAGTGGTGTTAAAGCATTAAAGGTAAACAGTAAAGTGTAAACACTCGAACACCTTTTTCGATGACTTTTCAACTCCCTTTCCTCTATTCTCTCTCCAAAATAATATGATAGAAAAAATTGATAAAACGTTGGCAGCTTGGCACGTTGGCCATGGAGTTGGACTTTGGCTTAGCTTTGCACTTTAGCCGTGGGTTGCCGGAAGTCTACGGCTCTACCTCTTTTTCTTTATTTATAATGATCTAAATGTAAATAAACCCTTCTCTCTTTGACTAAGGTTTATAATTTCATATATGTATTTATATATATTACTTTGATGTAATTTTTATATTAAAAAAATTTTGTTCTATGATTTTATCACTTCTTTCTTGTAGTTTAGAAAGTAGAAAGTGAAAAGGATATATGCGTGTCTATAAGTAATTTTTTAAGAACCATCGTGCCCTGCGCGCGCACACACACACACGCACACACACACACACACACACACATATATATATATATATATATATATATATATCAGCGCTCTCGACCTTATCCTAAATTGAAATTTGGTGTTCTCGCTCGCGCTCCCGCTCTCGGTCCTGCTCTGCGCTCTGGTTACTTAGGGATGACCTATTCGAATATTAATCACGACACTAAAGCACAAGCTTACATGTGTGGTAGGTTACAAGTCTCACGAGTACATGCACTGCATGAACACAAGCATGATACCAGTTCTAGAGATCATTCCATGGTGAAAAACTCCTAATTCAGTGAACCTCAAATCCGATGTTTGAGTTGAGAATCTACAAGTTCGAGGGAATGGTTAGGGCTTCCTATAAGTCTATCTACCATTTTTGATGTTTTAATAATTAAGTTATTAAGTTAAGGGATGATGTACTTTAAGTGTGAAAAATAGAAAGTCAAGCAAACCACAACACAAGGATTTTTACGTGGAAACCCTTTCGGGAACAACCACGGGACCTAGTCCAGCCATGAGAATCCATGAAGACAAAGTAAACAAGAACTTGCAAGACTCGAACTTGACTCATTTGAACTCGACACTACGATCCTTCAGCTCTTAGTCCTCCACGCCTCGAAAAGTCATCACATACTTACAAGTCCCGTGATCAACCGCAGCCGCTCGTACTTCTCTTTGTGTCTTGAAAACATTCCACGATCTTCCGATCGATCTCCGTCAATGACGGCTTCGGATTCCACCGACCAAATCACTCTACCACGATCTTTCTTGGATCGATCTCCTTCAAAAAGGCTCTGGGATACTCCGGCCAAGGTGTTCTATCCAGAACGGGTTGATGGTTTGATAAGAATCAACACCTAGATGGACTCCTTCAAAGGACAAGTCCAAACAAGCAAAATTGTAGCTTTAAGCTTGCAACCTCTAGGTTTAATGTACTAACAAAAGGGGTTGAGAAAAATAATTTCCATAGGTTTTATAACCTCTGGAGAAACTTAAAAAACCTCTCTACACACTCCCTAAGTTGTCCTCCACGAAGTGGAAGGGTTCATAATACATAGAGACCCAAAAACAGTCTTTAGAAGTTGCTAAAATAAGTTGAAAACCAAAGAGGCAAGCAAAAACGAGTTTGGGCATATTTCCCATATCAGGGTAGACCCATGGAGATGGTTCGGTAGACCAAAATGTACACTTTGGTCGACCAAAGGATCCTCATGGGTAGACCCACAAAATTCCAACTTGCTGGAAATTTTTTCCATATTGTTTTTTTGGCACTTCTGGGTCGACCCAAAACGCCCAGGGTCGACCCAAAGGCTAAAAACGATTTTAAAACTTCATTTTCAGCTATCAGCCCTTCACAAAAGTTATAGATCTTTTCAACATGATCGATTTGACATATTATAGAGTAAAATCTGAGCTACGGTTTGGGAGATATGCCTCTTGCAAGCAACCTTGGTTTTTTGAAAAATTTCAGCATTGTTAACTTGTTTTGCACTACTTATCTCATCACCTAGGGTCCGTATGATTAGACTAGGATACTTACCACCTAAGGCATCATGTTAGTATTATTCTAGGTCAAATCCCACCTATAGTCACATGGTATCTAGGTCATTTACTATCCTATGAAAGAAATGATCAACCGAGTGGATCAACCGGTCTTCTTTGATCTTCAACTTCGCTTTGGCGTGGATGCTTGAAGGTAATGACACAAGACACACACCTAGACACCTAGACTCACTTTTTTTGACACCGGAATATGCCAACACCAAAAAACATGGACTTTACACATGGTAACTACATTTTCCTAGTTATGACATCACTACATGGTTACTACATTTTCCAAGGCATGACATCACTACATGGTTACTACATTTTCCTAGTCATAACATCGTTGTGTGGTTACTTCATTTTACAAGCTCCATATATTATTGAATGGTCACTGGCCCGTTACAAGTTCTGGATACTATCTCATGGATACAAGCATGCATGTAATTCACGGTACAAGTTCAAGTGTCACATGAGTCAAGGTGATGATATGATATGCTTACATGTTTTCCGCACTCTGATTATGTAAACACAATATGAAAATGATATTGATTATGTACATGTGATATTGCATTGTTAGTTAGACTGCATATACACTGAACATTTTAAATGCTCAGTCAAACTGTTATTGTCAGCATGTCTAGAGCCGGAGCGAGCCACGGAGCCTTGGACCAAGGTGTACATAGAGGAAGAAGAAGAAGGTGATTTCCCTGAAAAGGGAGTGAGATATTTAGACCTCCCGTATTACTAGACTCATGTTTTAATTTTGGAGGATTGTAAGAGATATTTATTTCGTTTGATTATGATGTTGCTTAGGCGAATTTAATCGGATATTAGGCTTATGATTGAATGGTGGTTTAAGTTGACTTGGTCACAGAATATTACTGGATGTTCATCTAGATCTTATATTGATATTTTATTGTCATCACTTTGTAGACTTGTATCTAGTATTGTCTTGTATGCTATGAAATTAAGCAGGTTTAAATAGTGTAATGACCCAAGGTCCTATTATGACCAAGGTGAGATTTTAGGTTGCAACAAAGTTGGTATCAGAGCAAAGGCTTTGGAGTCCCTAGGGTTAAGTCGTCCTTCGAGTTGTACTTAGGATATTTTGAGCCTGATACCAGCGTTTGAGCCGAGACATTAGGTTCATTAGGAACAAAGGGATCTATTCAACCTATAGAAGCAACATCGAGACTAAGAGGCTAAGTTTTGTTTTAGGTTTTACGTTTAGTCGTGTGTGATCTTGTTTATCTAAAGATGAATTGTTTTCTTTTTGGCGCTCTTAGGAATATCATCATGAGGCGCGGTACTAGAGGGTACCGAAATGGAAATGCAGCGGGGAGTAGTTAAGAAGGAATTCCCGAGGGTACTGACCAGCCAAATCTGAGCTACATTTTGGAGAGTCTTGCCACATCTATTACTCAGCAGACTGTCATCCTAGAAGTAGGGTAGATGAATACTCACCCATCCCAACAGCTGGGTGTGGAAGTCTTTAGGAGGATGGGTCCTCCCAGCTTTTTATAGCAGTTTAGACCCGACAGTTGCAGAGGTGTGCATAATGCAACTGGAGAAAATATTCTAAGTGCTCGAGCCCACAGATGAGCAGAGAGTTACTCTACAACAATAATCAATCACCAAAACCTCCATTAAACCTAAATCAGGACTTAAAAACCCAGACAGTTTGGAGCTAAGCTTCATTAACCCATTAATCTCATAAAACATAGAAAGAGAAAAAAAAAATGAGAATATAACCTTTCTTGAAAATAAGCGAGGGAAGAGTTCACATTGAGGTTTGATTGTGTGAGATAGGTTTGAACATATTCTACAAACGAAGCTCAAAGAATACCCCTCTGCTAAAAAACAATGGAAGAAGATGACAATTACGCCATTTCAGAGAGAGAGAGAGCTTTAATAAGGCCCTAGGGCCGAGGTGGGCCCAATTTTGGAAGCCCTCTTCCTTGAGATCTGGGAACGCACATGACCTGACTCAACCCTCCATTCTATATGCTATACATATATAAATACTAACACTGCAGCATAATATCTTTTTTGAATCTTTTTAATATATAGTAACTTGTAATGTTTTTCTTCTCTCTTTTTTTATATAAAAAATCTAATGGGGCTAAGACTTACTATATGTATGTGTAACATACTGATAGTGTAAACTCTTTTCAGAATCTTCTAATGTTACTATTTGTTAGTTGTAACTTATTTTAAAAAAATATATAATGGTATGATTACTAACAATTTAACTGTAGCAATTGGGGGTGCACTAATAATAACAATCTAATGGTACTCAAAATCCGTCGCCGTGTTGCTCTTTGAGTTGTATTGTCGATCCCCAAGTCTGAATAAAGGAGAAGGTTGTATATCAGGTTAGGAATCAATGTAGAAAAAGATCGTTAAAACATGATATATTTTTTTTTTATTCTTTCAGCCTTGGCCTAACCCTGACCTGACCCTGGCCCTTGAGGGCAGGGCTTGGGCCTAGTTAGTTTAGGCCCTTCCAGGGCTAGGGCTTCACCCGGTGAATGAGGTCCGAGCTTGATAAATGAGGGTCGGGTCCGGTAAGACCTAGCCCTGGCCTTGTCCTTTAACAACCCTAAGTTATAAAAAAATGGTAAATTACACTGACCTCCCCTAAGGTTTGAAAAAATTTCAAAAACCTCCCATCTTGTTTCTAAAATTACACTGACCTCCTCTGTTAGTGTTTAAAGTAAACACTATTAATTGGGAATCCACTTTTACTATTTTACCCAATTTCATTAGGCTTGTAATAAAATGCTCGGTGCTAGTGGGTCTCCTTCCTATCTCTATAGTCAACAACCCGTGTGAATGTGATGCTTGAAAGACATTTGTGTACGTGTGAATCAATGAGGAAATAAAATTAATTTATGTTTTGTTAATTAGTATTTATTTTTGGATCAAAATTAAGTTTTCTGTTCAAAATAAAGAATATTGACAGACCTCCATTTGTTTGCATGTAAATTGTTTTACGACGTAAACCATTTATGAAGGAAAAACTTTTATGGTAAAATATGATTTTTTAAAATTAATTTTTTGTTATTTGGTTGCATTATTTGAAAATAAGACGAAATATTTTTTAAAAACTTAAAATTATAAAAAAAAAAAAAAAATTAAAACTAACAAAATTTAAAATATGAAAAAATTAATTTTAGTTTAGTAAATATTTGTAATTTTGCAAATTTTAAAACATATTTTAAGAGACATTTTCTGCAAAAGTGATTCATTTTCCATAAAACATTTTAGTTTATGAAAGATTATACGAGCATACAAACGCACGTAATTGACATTTTCTACGGATTTGATTTGTTTTCTCATATTTTACATCGAAACAAACCGAAAATAAAAGTCTAACACTCTTTATTTACGTTGATGTTGAAATGTTTTTGTTAAAGAACAAGTGAGTTAAAAAACATTTTTTGTGTTATTGGTATTTCAGGGGCAATTCAGATATCTTAAAAAATTTAAACCATGGCATCATTGAATTCCGTCAATGTTTTGTTTCTTTTTGGTGATGGAAATTCTCAATAGTTAGACTGTCAGTAGGTAATTAGCTTGGGTAGTGGAGCTCTTGCTTACTCGTATCCGGGTGGGATTAGATCCCTAGACCTCCTCCATTAAAGGCCACACCCTTACCACTCACGTAAGAGGTAGGGGTGTAAATTTCGTCAATATCAGTAACAACATATTAATGAAAGGTGATATGTGTTACCCTAGAAACAAAGGAGAGAGGGCAGGGTAGGGTAGTGTAATTTCAAAAACAAGAGGGGGAGGTTTCTAAAAAATTTGCCAAACCTTATTGAAGTCAGTGTAATTTTTTTTTTTTTAAATAAAAAATTGGGAAGAGAAGTCAGTATAATTTACCCAATAAAAAATTGGGTTTCGAGTAGCTCCACCCTTGAAAAAACTTGAGTGGGCCCGTTATAAGATTGATGAGTTGAACAAAAGAGCAGCGAATAGTGCGTGTGAAGCGCACTTTAAATGCGCGTGAATGACACATAGTGAAACAGTCGCCTCTCTTAACAAAACGTGATGTGCACAAGTACAGAAACCATTCAAGTCGCATCAGATCTAAAAGGGCGAGTGAAATCAGGGTCTTTCTCTCGCGCGCGATTGGGAGGAAAGAAAGATAGCAAAGCTAATCAGGAGGGGACTCCGTTCAGCACATCCTTAGATCACCACCGCAATGCTTCCCTCCGTACGATCCTTCTCGCTCCTCATTTTCTCTCTCTTCTTCTTCTCTCTGGCATTCGCTTCAGAGTCCGATCACAAGGTAAAACTAATCATTCACCTTGTTCTACTTTATCTCTAACCCTAATTAGCTCACTCGCTGCGTAGATCTTCTTCTTGATCTGTTTTTTTTTTTTCCTGATTCCGTTTTCTTCAGATCTAGTTTTTTTCTGAGGTTTTTGAATTACCCCTCTTGGTGCCTGGATTTGGACGATCTGGAGTTCTTTTAATTGTTTGGTTGAATTGTGCAAATTTGATGATTGTGATTTTTGTTGTTTGTGTTTGGAGCTCCTGATTGATGCAATATTCGTAGGGGTTGAGAGTTCATTGTTTAATTGAATCTGTTAGCGTTGTTTGATTTGGAAGTATGGACTGTTTTGAAGGGGATTGGATCTCTACTAGGTTTTTTTTGTTTGTTTTGTCTTGAATCGCTGATTGTTGAGAAGGAAGTTACCTTCTTTGCCGTTAGATTCATTGTTTATGATCCATCTAAGATTCCAAAATTTGTAGTTTTTTCTTTTCTTAGTTATTGGTGGGAAGTTGGGAGATTTTACATCTGGATTATTTCATGGATTTTTTGCTGAATTTTCTATGGAGCACTTTTGAATGTAGTAATAACGGTAAACTTATGATCCACCAATGTGTGAACACTGCTAGGAAATCACAACCTGGGTGTGCACTTAGAGCGAGATCAGGAACTTTGTGCTCGTTGCTCAAGTACATCTTCAGCAAAAAAAGTTGTGGATTCTGCACTTTCGGGTTTTAAACTGAAGCTAGCTAGCATGGATAAAATGCTTCTTCTATTGGAGGATACGATTCACTCTTGAAGTCACATGTAGACTGCTAAACAGAGAATGAATTCACTAATTTAATGGTAGCAATTGATCTGTTTTCAAACTTATTCATCAACGTATTTAACTCAGTTTCTCTACCTGAGAGCTTTATTGAGGAGACCCTAGAGACATCATTGCTTTGTTTGCCAAATGAATCATATTCACTTCTCCAATATGGCATTTGAGTTTCAAAGGTAGTTCTTTGGAAATCTTTTAGTTTACAAATTCCGTTAGTTATTTAGTTGTTGCGGCAGCCTCATTTGATGCCTCCAAACATTATCTTGAATGTTTTTTTTTCATAAGTTTAACTTATTGTCTCTTTGTTTCTCTCTCTTGTCAAAATATTTTCATAATCCATTTTAAAAGTTTAGAAACTATTCCTAGGTAGGTGTTACTTCATGCTGTAGCACACAAAAATTAAACAGGGCAAAGTCGACATTCCTTTTTCAAGTTTCTCTTTCTTGTAATTCTCTTTGATTATATGATTGACATTACCGATAAAAAAAAAAAGTTTCCAAGACCTTTTCTTAATGTCGAGGGACATACTGGTGTTTCAATGTGTTGTCCTTCTTCAGTTTACTTTAGACATGGGTTTTAACACTCCCATATGCAAATAGGGTCTACATGCTAAATTGCTAAGCATTTGCAAAGAATTCCTGAGGTAGCTAATCAGAAGACCATCATGAGGACAGTAAGGATGGTACGGTGAGCGGGGGTAGAGGAAGCAGGATCAGGAGGAGTTGTCAAGACAGGTGTTGGGAAAAATTATGGAAATATTAGGAGAAGAGTGAGGGAAGCAGGATCACATTAGCAATGAGAGGTTTGGCTGATTTTGTTGAGAAGAATGCTGTTATGGATCATCCTTTGAAAGAAATAGTGTTTACTTGGTTAAACAATAAGGTAAGATCAACTCTTTTCTGTTTGGAGATGATTTCATATCTCGACAGTTTGGGAAGCTCACCCCAACTAATGAAGAGATCTTGGCGGAATTGTCACATATGAAATTGAGCACAATTTTGAAAAGAAATACCCCCCTGGAGTTCGCTCCAACAAATATAGCCATCCCTACCCTCTGACGAGCCTCTATCCAAAAGTACTCTAGTTGGTTTTCCCCTGTGCGGTCTCTAAAGTCTAATCACACCCCAATCCTTGCAGTTGTAGCAGTAAACATCTCCCCTTCAAATTCAGCAATATGTGGTTTGAGGATACATTTATTTTGGGCTTTGCGGAAGTGTGGTGGCGGTCCTTAAACTATGAAGGCAACAGTAGCTTCATTTTCACGTAAAGTTGAAAACCCTGAAGATGAATCTGAAACGTGGAATAAGTATTTGGTAGGGTGGATAGGAAGTTAGCACTAGCTCTTTAGGTTATTGACAAAATAGACATAAGCATGAGTTGGGAACTATTGTAGAAAGTGATAAGGAATCTTAAAATATGGAGAAGGATTATTATTCGAGTATGGCAATTGCAGGAGATTGGATGGAGGTAGAAATCAAAGTGCAATGGCTTAATGAGGGAGATCATTATACTAAGTTCTTTCTCTATATGGCTAATGCCTATGTATTCTAAGTTCTTTCTCTATATGGCTAATGCTAGGAGAGGTAATTCTACCACTAGGCTTATGGTGGATGGAGAAGAGAAGACCCAAATCACAATGGTTTGGGTGAATTACTAATCAATTCTATACATGATTCAACAATCGAGGACGGTCCTAATGGACTCCAATTTAACTGGATCGACGCAGGGGGAGGGACATTGGCTACGAAAACCTTTTGAAGAGGAGTTGCTATTGTCTTGGATAGATGTGTGAAGATAAATCACCAAGACTGGATGGTTCTAGTACAACTTTTTACGAGAAGTCTTGGAAGTGAATTAGGGAGGATGTTCTCATTTAGCAGGAATTCCACAAAAGTTGCTATTTGGTGAGAAGTGCAAACACAACATTCTTAGCTCTTATACTAAAAAAAAGAGGTGCCGAGGAGTTGAAGGGCTTCTATCAGATAAGTGTGATTGGTAATTCATACAAGATTATAGTCAATCTTCTTGCTTCTAGATTGAATAAGGTTTTTGTATGGGTAGATATCTCCTTGTCAATGGCTTTTGTTAATGGTAGACAGATTTTGGATGACATGTTGATAGCCAATGAATGCATATTGCATACTCACGCCGTTGAAGCCGAATGCTAGGTATTATATAGAAGTTAGATGTGGCGAAAGCTTATGACCATGTGAGCTAGAGTTTCATTGACCATGTAATGTTCTGAATGAGATTTGGACCCAAATAGGTATGCATATCAATGACGTCTTTCTCGGTATTAGTTAATGAATCCCGACCATATTTCTTTTTAGAGTCAAAGTGTCTTGTGTCAAGGCGATCCCATGTCACCTTTCCCATTTATCTTGGTTACGAAAGTGCTGAGGTTTATGAAGAAAGCTGAAGAAGGAAGAATTATTGAAGGCTTTGCTCTCGGGTCTGATGGTCAAACTATGTCTCTATTGCAGTTTGAGGATGACTCTATGATCATTTGCAAAGATTCCCACGAACAGCTTTGATTTCTAATATGCATTCTTTATTGCTTCAAGGCGGTTTCAGAATTTAGGATAAACCTAAACAAAACTATTGTATATGCAGTCGGTAACTGTCAAACATAGCAGATCTTTCAGGTGCTTTGGGGTGTAAGAAAAATACTTTCCCCTCCTAACACTTTGGCTTTCCCCTGAGGACCCACTATCTTTCTAAGTTCATTTGCAATTTGGTGGTAGAAAGATTTGGGAGGAGATATGTTGCTTTGTAATGAGCTCACTAGTCTTTTTGCTTACTTTAAGTCCCTGTACTCTTTACCATCTTCTGTGGTGGCGTCACTGTTAAAACTCTAGCATGAATTTTTGTGGAATGGAACAGAAGACTAGAAGTATAACCTTGCAGTGCAGAAGAAAATTTCTAGCCCAAAGGAAGTAGGGGGTTGGGTTTATGTTTTTTTGAAGGTGATTGGAAAAGCTTTGCTAGGAAAGTGGCTGTGGAGATATAGAGAGGATAGTCTTTGGAGTTGTGTTGTATCCCTTTTGTTCGGTGACAGCTTTTGCTTCTTTTCTGTTCTTGTTTACTTTGGGCTTTGGCTTCCTTTTACTGTAATTAGCTTCATGTATAAAGAAATGAATGTTGTTAGTTTACTGCTCCTATTTGCCGTTGATTTATATAAGGGACATGATAGTATAGACTAGGGTCCAAGGATTAGGGCCTTGGACCCCAAGGACTATCCGTTGGATCCTCTTTATTTATCGGGATTCCTGCTAATGACTTGTTTTAGTGGGATTACTGCTAATGTAAGCAGTCATTAGCTGAAATCCCAAGAAAAAAAAAAATCCAATGGAAACCCATTGGGGTACAGGGCCCTAATTCTTGGACCCTGGTCTAGACCATCACATCCCTATGTAAAAGTATTTTTCTAATACGAAGCAGGTGACATCATTCTGACTTCTGAGTAAATGAATTTATATAAATTAGTAAGTTAGTTATTCCTGCTTTTCATTTTGAAATAGCCTTCATCACACATTGTTTTGATTCTCAAAAGTCTTTGCATAATATGTTTTCTACTGATTATTGTAGTTCATGAGCTTTTTATTATGTGAATCTTTCCACCTAACGTCAGTAGTCCCGTTTCATTGCAATATATGTGTTTTGTTATGTCATGATTTCCTATATTTAGATGGCTAAGTTGTATTATGGACACTATTGGATTTCACTAACAGATTTTTTGTTTTTGTTTCTCATGCAGTATCAACTAGACGATCTAGTTACCCTTTGGGTAAATAAGGTTGGCCCTTATAATAATCCACAAGAAACATACAATTATTACAGCCTTCCTTTTTGTCAACCATCTGGCAATGCTGCTCACAAGTGGGGTGGCCTTGGTGAGGTTCTGGGCGGAAATGAGCTCATTGACAGCCAGATTAAAGTAGAGTTTCAGAGTATGTTCACCTCATTGTTACATCCTTCATTTTGTTATTGGGCCATGTTTAATAAAAATCATATACATTTTTTGACAAATTTTTTTTGGCAGAAAATGTTGACAAGAGTCCCATTTGTGATCTCGAACTGGATGCAGAAAAGGTTAAACAGTTCAAGCATGCAATTGAGAATACTTATTGGTTTGAATTCTTCATGGGTATGTTGATCATGATATTCTTCATTCCTTTTGTTACTGTTACAACTCCCGTCCATGATGTTAAAGTTTGGTAGAGCATGTGGCACCTCTTTTGGTTTTGATATTTCTTTGGTGGGTTATGGGGTTTCAGTTTTGTTAAGATACCATTTTTTTAAATTATTGGAACACTTACTCTTTACTTTTTTTCTCTCTCCTCCCTTCATTCCTGCCATGTGCTGAATACACATCCAGATGATCTGCCTTTATGGGGTATGCATTCTTGTCAAAGCTGTTTGTTCATTTTTTGAGTCCTGACAGATAGGTTGATCTGATTCCTAATGCTGGAGTAAATTATCTCATCGATGATCAGGTTTTGTTGGTGAGCTGCGTCCTGATAAAAACAATGATAACAACAAGCAAATGATTTACACTCATAAGATTATTAATGTTAAATACAATGGAGATCAGGTCTGTAGTTTCTACACTTTCAATAGATCTTTTATTGTTTTCTTAGCGCTTGATTTTCATATTATTTTTAAGTAAGTTTCGACTCGTGCAGATTATTCATGTTAATCTCACTCAAGATAACCCAAAACCGTTGGAAGTTGGCAAAAAGTTAGACATGGTATATTCAGTCAAATGGACTCTGACAAATATCACTTTTGCACGGCGTTTTGATGTTTACCTGGATTACCCTTTC